>JANCMC010032241.1:628535-650920 GCA_024363005.1 Charaxes varanes
AATACATATAAACTAACATCCGAGTTTTATTTGTGACAAGTTATACAACCAAGTATAGTTGACATATCGTTAAAAAGGAATTTCGTCCTGCAACTTACCTACTATTTTTTATGGCATTAAATAATATATGTCTTACTCATTTAAATGTGAGGGAAAAAAAGAGATGCACATAGTATTTCTAGAATAGGTGCATCTTACTCTGACGAGAGGAAAGGAACAAAGGACATCTAGTATTTCAACACTCCTGTTCTTCAGAGTCAGAACTCTGTGTATTGAGGAAAGTGTAAGTTATTTTAAAATTGCAGCGGCGTTTTGGCAAAACTAAAGCAAAACAAGAAGATTTTGAACGCGACGCACAACATGTACGCGTATCGCATCGAGAGGAAGACCGACAAGGGCGTCACGACGCTGCAGGACTGTGACGACGACGGGGAGACGCACGCCGGCGGCAGGATGCTGCATCTCCTACAGATTTTGGACCAGAAGAACACCCTGGTCGTCGTGTCCAGATGGTATGTGTGCTTGTGTGGCTGATTTTTGACATAAATAAATACTGTCCTAAGGTTGATAACAGCCGACTGATACACACACACAGATATATATGTATAGACTTAGATTCGAGGCAGGAATCGAACCCACGACCCCCGGAGCGGATGGCAGGGTCAAATCAAATCAAATCTTTATTGCGAATTTGGGTCTAAAGCTAAAAGAGTACAGTCAAATTCCGATTATAGCATGCAATATAATATGTAACAATAGAACAGTTATAAAAAGGAAAGTTAACACTAATAGAAATATAAAATGAAATGAGAGTTAGAGCAAAACTAAAATTTTACATTTAAAATCGTACATTACATGCACTTGCAGTAGAATTAACATTTAAACATTTAGAAAAGTGTATAATGTAAACATATATATACATTTAACATTGCGGTAAAATTTTACATTTAAAATTGTCATTTAAATAATCATTAATACTATAGTATGATTTTCACTGCCAATTGCGCCAACGACCCAGTCATAAAATTAAGGCGACTCCATAAATTGCTAAGATTTGGCTTTATTCACTGTTAATAAATATTTTTTAATACATAAATTCTTGTTATTTGAGGATATCGTAAGTTAACGAGTAGCTTGTTTTTGAGTCGATCGTTAGGTTAAGCAGTTCTCACCGCGGCCGGGTGATGGATTTACCACAGAGTATGCATTGGATCAAAAAGACACTGTCCAAAAATAAAAATTCTGAAAATAAATTAGAATTAAAATTATTCCATTGTAAAACTTTGATACTACATATTTGACTAGAAAAGTTCAAAAAAATGAATATAGACAGCGATGTAATAGAAAGAAGATTTGATTACACACCTTGCTTAAGTGAGTAAGTAATGCACACGTGCTATTTACTTTCACTAACATAATACTCGTGCATTAATGACTCGCTTTTGCTCGGTGCTTGTTCATCTTCCCAGCGTTATCCCGGTTTAGTACCAGCGGCCGCTTAGATGGTAGTGGATGTGGCCGTGGGTCGAGTTAAGTTGACCGATTTTCATCCGATGTCAGCTTTAATAACTATGTATAAACTACCCGCATGAGAATTTCATCATTGTACGTCTCGCGGTTTCCGAGATTTCTTGTTATATTACCTTTCGATTTTATATAATTTAATATACATATAGATTATCTGTGTTAGATAGCCCATTTATCGAGGAAGACTATACGCTCTATATCAACACGCTAAACTTTTTCACCTAATTTTTCGCAGACGTAGTCGCGTGGAACAACTAGTATTTCATTAAAATGTCTTTTAAATTTGACTATGTTTCACTAAGCCAACAGAATACCACATTCTAGTCTCCACTTTAATGACAGGATAAAGTGCAATAACAGTGAAAAAGTATATTTTTCTTTTTTCAATGGACTTCCAAAAAGGATGAGGTTAAGGTGTATTGTTTTCTATGCGGTTTTGTGCCATTTAATTGGATTCTATGGGAATTTTTCAACAGGGCGGCGAATATAAATTTTTGTGAACATAACTGTCAATAGAAATATAGAAACAAAGGAGAGTCTTATAACCGAATATTATTTTATTTCTTTGTCTATTTTGATTGCCATAGATATTCGAAATCATAGAACGGGCAAAATAATTACTTAGAAATAGTTGGGATACAATTTTTATTTATTTCTTAAAGGATCTTTGATGAAAGTTTACGTTACGCCTTTTTATTAATAATAAAATTCGTATATTGGATAAATTGGATGCCTAGCAACAAACAAAAAACAAACTATATAGGTATATTTATAGGTATAAAAGCCGGTCGCAGCCAGAGCAACTTAACTTAGCGATCGACTCAAATGCCGACCACTGATTAGACCACGACCTCCTCAAAAGATTTAAAAAAAGCTTTGTCTGACAAAAAAGGTTAACATAGATTAAAAATAATATCCAAATAAGTGCGAGTCAGACTCACGTACTAAGGGTTCCGTACCGAATCACGAACTTCTTTAACAGATTACTTTGAGATTTGTACTTTTCATAAGATTTCTTTTACTTTGACAGTCATCGCATTTTTTATGTAAAGTACAAATTTACCGTTTTCGGAATTTTTCGTACACTTTACATCATATAGTGTCTTGCCTAATTTCATGTTTCTAGGTCAACGGAAAGTACCTTACAGGATTTGATACTTTCTGATATATATTTATTTCTTTTAACATCTATACTATACAGTAATAAAAAGCTGAAGTTTCTGTTTGTTTGTTTGCTTGAACGCGCTAATCTCAGGAACTACTGGTCCGATTTCAAAAATTATTTCTGTGTCAGATAGCCCATTTATCGAGGAAGGCTATATATATACCATATACCATCACGCTAAATTTTTTCACCTAATTTTACGCGGACAAAGTCGCGGGTAAGAACCAGTGTGACATAAACAGCAATATCTTTTATATTGCTGTTTATGTCATCATAGCTCTAAGCGTTCCTGAGAATAAGGATCTTAGACAGACGGACATCGATGTCACCCTAAAAGGGTTCCATTTTTTCATTTTACATACGGAACTACACTTCCTGAAGGCTCGCAGATGCGTTGCCTGCCTTTGAGAGTGTCAGTGTGCTCTTCGAGGTCCCTAAATCGTATCGGTCTGGAAATGCTGGAGCTGGCGGTTGAAATAACAGAGATGTGCGATTAAAGAAATTCCAAAGAACGATTCTAATTGTTAGACAAGAATGATAATTTTCAAAGGGAAAACGTTGTTAGCAACACTTTTCTCTTTCTTTCCTTCATTCCTTCTTCCCTCCAAAGATTTCCAGTTCCTTTCGAGGCTTTTGATATAGCACTAGATAACAGAAAACAGATATAACATTAAATTCCATGTCATATAATGAAGTGGTAATCTAGCCTTAATAATTAAGTCTAGATTCAAGGCAGAACTTGTTATAATAGTACGTAATATGGTTTTTAATTAATCACAATTTCCTTGGTCAAGTAGTACATACATATATTAATTTAGGGGTATGTTTAAAGTAAAAGAAAAAGCGACAAAATAGTAAAAGATAAAAAAAAAATATTTGTGTTTGTCTTTTGAATAATAATTATTAATTAAACATTTGACACAAAATCAATGGAATACGTAAATTATCGTAACTCCGAATTCCCAACTTCACAGTAGAGCATTAAAAACATGTTAATTAAAATAAATACCTCATGATATAACACATTTGTGTGAACAATTACATATTCAGTAATGACGATTAAATTATTGTATAAAATAAAATATTAAAAAGTGAAGTTAAATTTCAATTTACATTGACACGATCGATTGAGCGCAGTGCAGGCAACCCTAAGTGCGCTATTTTTTCAATTGATGTCAACGGCCGATGTCGTTAGATATCCACAATATTCGCTCACGACTAACATCACTCAGTCACATTAATCGAGACCCACTGTTTTACGTGTCTTCCGAAACATGGACGAGGTTGAGGTTTTTTGAAAACAATTGTTAAAATTGATCATCCATTTATCACCCCGCCCCAGTATTTACACTTTAACTCTTGACCTCTCTTCGTTCTTGTAGTACGAGCGTCGAAATGGTTAAGTCCTCGCACCGTAATACTTATTGATGTTTAAACATGGTTTCACCTCCTTTACTGATACTCAGGATATGGAACAAGTGTTTATTTTCGCAGATCCACCGTGGTGGACACGACCTGCATGCTCACCATCCTAATAGATTTGTGACGTCACACTTTCACGGCCTATTGATATCGAATGACTGATAATATTATATCCAATACCTTACAAAAAATCTTATAGACATCTCCTTTGTAGAAGTACACTATATGCAAGTTTATAAGCAGACTCGCGTTTGGCCGAAAAACGGCAAAAAATGGCTTTTTTTAAGGCTCAAAGCGCGCCTGTCTATGACATGAAAAGTGTAATTCCACATGATGTACATTGAGCAAACACAACAAAGGCTACATTTAACAATATTGACATATGGTGAGGTAAAGTTTGGTCTCGAAACCAAAGCAACATAATCCTCCGTTATAATATCTTACTTTGCTTTAATCTGCGAATGAATACGAGGGAAAATCGGTGTAATGCTGCAATCCGAAAGCTACACCACCGAATCGACCACCAAAGCACAGCACTACACCGACTTTACGATGTGCCTCAACGCTCGTTTCGCTTCGACACCGAAGCATCATCAGACTCTACAAAGGTTTACTGTACTTTACGAATAACCTTTTAAGTTTAGTTTCTCCTGCATTATATAAATGTATCGGACATAACCATTCTATTACATTAAGTATTACGTTGACGCGAGTAATAAAATTGTTTTTCAACAAAATCGCCAATTTCCACAACAAACCAATATAATCGAGATGAAAATTGCCAAATGGGACCTAAAATTTAATAAAAAAGGGACGCGGCAGGAATCCTTGCGCGTTTTTAACTCTTCGGACGGCGGACCCCCCCCCCCCCCCCGCTTTTCCAACCTATTAGAGGTAGAGACTAAAAATTTTCCATGTTGATAGAACATGCTAAAAAATCATTAGGAAAAATATTCTGAACGAAATAGGACAACAACTTTTGTAGTTATTTAACAAATACTTTTAGAGCGTATCAGATACATAAACCTTCTATATAAGTCTAGATACGCTTTTGGCCATTTTATTTACAGTTACATTAAATTCCTAAATGAAAGTCAAAGCAAAGTAAACGGGCACCCGCAATGACAAGCAATAATGATACCCTGTTTTACAATCGACTTCAAAAAAGGTGGAGGTGCTGCAATTTGGCTGTTTTTTTAATGTTTATCAACTCAGAATATTCAACTGGGTGAACAGATTTTGATGATTTCATTTTTATGGTGAAGCACCCTTGACGATGAGTCCATCAAGGATATCATAAACGGACACATGGTAGATTGTAAGGAGGAAACCCACCATCAGCCCTTGCGGTGGATGGATACGGGGCTTCCAAACGAAAACTAAATCCAGGCTAATAATTAGAAGTCGGTTTTTTTCTATGATATGTGATGCCAAGGTATCACACATGAAAATAATCATATGATAATAAATACATCGTTAATCATAACAAGAATCGGCTATGTGTGCGTGAATCACATCCATTTACTATAATAAATAGGCGCTCCGTCTTAATATCCCTAAGTCGAGGAAAATCTTTGTTATTATCTCCAAGATCATGGGATTCCCGTCTCTAATTGCTCCGAGTGTAAGCGTTTCGGATTACTTCTCGCTTGCACTCAAACGATCTTAAGGGCTTTATCGTCATATATATCGTGGGCTGGGAGAATCCACTCGTGTTTAAATGTCTAGGCTTCTTCTTTATGTATGAATAACATTTGTACTGCGTCTAATATTATTTTAAGGCTTTAGTATGATTAAAACTATGGCTACATACTTTGCTTCAGGTTTATACCTTGCGAGCAAATATACCTATACCTTCCTTGTATTGATACTGAAAGTATTTAAGGAGTTCCAGGGACTTGTTCTTCTTTTTCCTAGCGTTATCGCGGTCTAGTACCAGGATCTGCTTAAATTGCAAAGGATGTGGTTGTGTGGCGAGTTAAGTTAAGACTGCCGTCTGTTGTCATCGCCAGATTCCCCACAACCTCTACTATCGCACGATATGTCACTCAGTGATATTAATCGAGTACCACTGTTTTACGTGCCTTCCGAAACATGGAGGAGGTTGGTTATTAGAAAACCAGTGTTAGAATGGGTCACATATCATCAAGTCGCGCCGGCTTCAATGGTCAGCAGCTACAACCTCCTTCAAGGACTTGTTAATTGGTTGGTTGAAATAATCCTTTTATTATACGCATTGACGTCTTCACTATCAGTGTTCATTTCCCGGTCAACAATTTCACACAACCCTACTTGTAACGGTATAGATATCTTTCTGATAAGAACTTGAAATAGTCCTTGATAAGCTAATGTATTTTATCAGGCTGTAGAGAGATATCGCTATTGTATCCCGCGCTCGTTCTTCTAGTGCATATTGTCATGAAACATTATCCGAGGTAAAGGAAAGTATTAGGAAATTTTATTATATGGCTCTAAGGATCATGCTATCTATATCATGGATTAAATCTGCATATCCATAGAAGATTTAATATAATGCTCTGATTTAAGAGCTTCTGAGATATAGAGCAAAGATTTTTAATACTATCCTTCCTCGTCTCGAGCGCTAGCACCGGAATGATATATTATTCATCAAAACTCACTAGCGGAGGCGTAAAGCGTACAGTGACTAGAAAATCCGAAAGTGTATTAGAAAGTCCTGAATTTTTAAATCAATTTTGTAGCAAACGATAATTGATTGAACTTTATATAGTTTATTATTTGGGAATTATTGTGTATATATTATGAAATATTTCCAAAGTAATTATTACATATTTAAGAGTTTAGCGTCGTACACACGTACAGAATCAGTAGGAGATCATAGATCGTAGAAGTTAATAAATATGTAACGAAAGCAAAAATTGCTCCGTACCAGTGTCGTCGCATTTCAAAATACATAAACCTTATACTAATATATAAAGCCAAAGAGCTTGATCGTTTGTTTGCTCAAACGCGCTAATCTCAGGAACTACTGGTACGATTTGAAAAATTATTTCAGTGTTAAATAAATCATGTATCGCGGAAGGCTATAGGGCTATATATCATCACGCTAAAATTGTTCACCTAATTTTACGCGGACGAAGTAGCGGGTAATAACTGGTAACAAATATGAGCATTTCAACCACTAACGCATAGCAATCACACTCATGTGGTCTGCCTTTATGTTAACTCTGATTGGCAACTAAAATCTAATTCTACCAATGGCAACAGACCGAGTCAAGTGACGCGAAATCCTTTCGGAGGCCAAAACTAATTTTTGGTTGCAGAGCCAGCCCAGTAAGTATGTAACTCAATAGTAGCAGGCACATATTTCTAGGCCATGCGGACCTCACGGCCATGCTAAGAAACTTCTTCATACCTTTATCCAACCGAACTCTATATATGTATTTCAATACGTTGTTACTAACCATTTATTATACGACAACAGTATAAGACTATCAAAAAATAGGAATTAGGTTGAAATATTATTGTTATATACATATTGATCGAGCAGGGGTCCGTAACGCAACGTGTCCGTTTGAGTACGTGAATTCTCACATGTCGTTCCCTTTACATACTCGTATCAAGTTATTTCTATGAGCTGAGTACGAAATAGATGTTAACTCAAATACACCACGGTAGTGTGGCTTTCCTTTATTTATCCTTGATAGCTGTGTTACATTTTGTCATGTCCTAAATTGTTTTCGGGACAAGGGGACACCCCACCAGTGGCATCTGGTGTGCGCGGTACGTGTTTGTCGTACAACTTGTACCCTTTAGAATGCACGGGGGGCAACTTTTCGTGTGTTAGCGTCAAATTTTCTACGGATTTCATATGAGCGGCCGTCGGAGTAATGTCATCGCGGTCCAGAATACGACATAATAGCGAAATGGTTATTGCGTAATTTTTTTTAATAAACTTTTTTTTTCCAATTAGGAATACTTTAGGTGCAAGAACAATTGATGGTATCAACCAACATAAAAAGTCAATTTAGAATATCTACTGCCGCTACTAAGTGTCCTGTTTATTTTTGTGCCCCTTATAAACTTTACGCAGAACTATTTTCATATTTGTACATTAATTATTGATGAATTATTACGCTGATAAACAAATTTATGATCTTTTATAGTAACGGATCATCCAGAAAGTACATCACACGATAAAGGTGGCCCTTTCTTTCTTTTTTTTATAAACTTTCCCAGAAATAATGTTTTTGAGTTATAGCGAGAAACATACCTTATCAAGGTACTTTCCGATTTGCCTCAATGCACGTTTCGCTTCGACACCGAAACATCATAAGGAGATAGACTCTACAAAGATTATTCGTAAAGTGATAAGTGAAAACAGAGCAAACAATTTTCACTCGTATTCATTCGCGGATCAAAGCAAAGTAGTTTAGTTTTTCATGTAGATAGATAGATAGACAACCATACAATGTTGCAACAACAATTTACATCTTTCGGATTTTCCTTTACTTGTGCTACAAAACGTAGTTTATTGCCAATTTCATGACTCTAGATCAAAGGGAAGTACCCTATAGGTTTTGGTTCCGCTTGCAAATGTATGGGAAATGTGACATAAACGGACTTTTGTTGATACACAAGTACATACGCTTTAGTGTTACAATACTCAGAATAATTGAGCTTACAAAAAACAAGAAGACGGATAATAATTATTACATTCTTTCATTTAGAAAGCATTACACGTGGCTGGTTTTATAGAAATGTCTATTTAAAATTAAGTGGAAAAAATGTCAAAACCTTTTTATGGACACAGAATTACTGCTTTTTTGTGGTATAATGATGAATGAGATGGTTTCGATACAAGCGCAGATTTGAATTTTGTAAAACAGATTAATCGTCATTATATTTTATCTTATTTAGATTACTTAATATTGTCTAATTTAAATTATTTAAAGTATATTATCATAACTAGACCGTACTATGAGTCTGCTATGTTAAATGTTTGTTAATTTTAACCATCGTATGTCTGTATTAAATAACCGATTTCAAATGAACAGCATAAAGTATAATCAAGTACATTCAACAGTGAATATAGTGAAAATGTAAAAAACGAGGAATTAAAGTCATGAAACGCATTCATTAATTGTTAAGTACAGTTAACAATATATATATATAAAAAAGAAACATTATTTTATCAGTATAATGAAGTACAGACAACAGCGTATACAATAAAGTAAAAATGCAATCATGAAACGCATTCCATAATTGTCAAGTACAGTCAACAGCGAATAAAATGAAGTAAAAATGCAGCCATGAAACACATTCAATAATTGTTAAGTACAGTTACAAAGAATATTAAAAGGGACATATTGTTTTATTTGTGGGCACAGTTCTGCGCGCGCGCACGTCGTGAGGTTGTATAGATCGTTGGGGTTCCGAGGATGACGTCAGATGGCAATCGGTCATCTAAACTCGCCCGATAGGGTGCTTATATGTAATGAAATTATAATATTCTTTTGGCACATTTTATTTTACTTGTCTTCACATTGCTCTTGAAAATTTAAAGTCATTACCGCACACAGCTCTTAATTCCAGCGGGAGAAAATCGCCTTCATGCTGACATTCACTGGTTTCCCGATTTACAATTTGAAGACCTTTTAAAGTAAAATTATGAGTGCTTGTTAATATAACGCATTGTAAGACACATTTTTGTGGCTAAATCCGAAGGCAAATCCGCACTTTGCGGTTTTTCCAAGGTAGATGGTAAATACTAATATCGTGTCCATGACGTGCAGCTGGTGCGCGCTGTACTCGCCCAGCCAGCGCTCCAGGTAGTGGCTGTACTTGCCCGGGTTCAAGCAACGATTCCTAAACAGAACCGTTCATAGTGATGTTAAAAATTGTAGTGTCCGTTTGTAAGGTCGATAACCTTTTTTTCTTTATTTTATGATCATCAAGATCATTTTCAGCTCGTGATAACCCACTGCTGGGCATAGGCATCCCTCTGCTTCTGCCACTCTCCACTATCCCTTGCCAATCTCATCCAGCCACCTCCCGTCACTTTCCTGTCACCATCCATTTTAGTCCACCTGATAGTTGCATAAATTGAGTCACCTGAAAGTCATGAATAAAAATGTGAATCTATTTGAGTGTGCATATATTTTTGGAATATATAGAGTTCATAGGATTCTTAGCTGCGACGTAATATGCATCATATAGTATATAAACACATAGTTTACATATTTCTTTGAATGGGTAAAATTTAATTCTTGAAAATAAATATAATTTTAAATCGCAAAAAGCAAAATAGTTTAATGGTGGAAGCAATTACTAATACCACTAACTATGTCCGAATCTTCGACTAACATCGCGCCTACTCCTGGCATAAGCTATTAACCCTAGTGGGAGGGGAAATGGCTAAATTAGGCATATTTAAAATTTAAAAAAAACTGTTATATATTTTAAAAGTCTGTAATCGTTTTATGCCTAGGAGTTAATACATATCTTTTAAAAATATATTTAATGGACTTATTTGAAACATTTTGCTCTACAAGAACAACGAATAATTCCACTGAAAACCAAGAAATAATATCTGAAACAATCTCACAAGTTCTGCACAACGCTAGTAAATGAATTATTAATAAATTCAAAAGAAAAAAGATCATAAAATTTTCATTAGAGTAATAATAATAATAATGGAGATGGTAAATACGAATAAAAACATCTGCAGTAGAAATATATTTACATTTAACGAGAATTTAGGTTAGCTAGCGACAATCTGGAAGGAGGGGAAGCTGTGGAGTCTTGCAGAAATGGTGATTTAATACGTATATGGAAAACGTTCTATCGCACTCAGGTGGTATGTCAAGTATCATAGAAAATACTAAATTTAAGAAAAGAAGTTACTAATATTGATTATTACGAGATAACTTTCTTAGCCGAATAGGCATATGGTTTTATATGTATCTTTTAAAATGCTATATCGTGCTAGATTATTACGTATGTGTTTCGGTAAAAACACTGCGAGCACTGAAAGCCTCAATTATGTATACTCGTAAAGTAAAGGTGTACCTTTTTGGTTTGCTATACTGGTTACAGTTTGAAACGAAACGCGGTCCAGTCTACTGACATCCCCATTCAATTTGTCCGTTTTCCCCTTTTTGAATTTAACAAAACTCACGATTTGTTAATAATATAATAGGGGGAAAGAGAATTAGTTTCAGGGTTTAATACAGAATATAGAAGAGGTGGGTTTGCTTTAATTTTTTTAGCTGAATATTCCTTCAGACAAACACAGGCTAAGTTAAAAAATCGGTCAAACACTGACTAATACAAATGAAAATCGGACAATCACTGACTAATATGAATGAAAATCGGACAATCATTGTCTAATACAAATATGAAATCGGACAATCACTGACTAATATAAATGAAAATCTGGCAAACACTGACTACGCCCTCATTCGCACGAGCGCTTTTTACCGCGCCTTAAAAAAGATTTCAAATAGAAAACATGAACTCCTAAGTTTGTGGTCGTACGATAGCGCTTTTATAACGCGACGCTTTTTTCTAAAGCAATGTTCTATTTTTAACTCTATTTATATTTTATTATATAGTAATATTCGTACCGACGACGTTAAAAAGCGCCAACAAGTATTTAACATGCGTTGTTGTGGGCGACCTGGTTCACTTTGTGGTCTACATTTAAACTGAGCTAACACTAAAATAAGTCAAAAGTGAATGGTAACATAGAAAGCCAATGATCTCAAACAACTGTAGAACGCTAGCGCACCATTCCAATGCACAATCTATTAAAACATGCTTTAGCATTTGTGAGGCTTGGATAAAATTTATGTATTGTATATTGAGTTTGGCTTAAAATTTAAAATTATAAATAGTATAGAAGTATAGTATAGTAGTACAATGAGAGCACTTTAAATTAAATTTTAGATATAAGTAGAATAAAGCAACAAATTGTAATTACAACAAAAACTAATTTAAGTTGTTAAAAAAATAAGAATTTTTTCGCGGATTAAAGCAAAGTAGTTTAGCTTCTCATGCATGTCATGGATTTCCGCAAAGTAACCCCTGATTCTATCAACATTCTTTGATGTCAATTAAAGTTCAGAAATCTACACGTGTAGGTGATTCTTACCTAGAAAATGTTGTATTTCATTTCTACACATAAGTATCTTTAGAGATTATACGTGCAGACGAAGCATCGGGGATCTCCTTGTTTCGGTATAAGATTTGTAGGCCAGTTGAACAGTTGCTTTGAAAATGTCACGTTGAATCCCTTGGCGGCTTAAGTCCCGCCAACTCTTATCTGTCTCTTTAAAACCGGCCGTCCATTCTCTAAGGCGCACAATTTTGTCAACAATTTACATTTATGGTAAATATTCAGGAAGTTTCAAAGAAACGACCGTTATTTGGCTGCTATAGAGATAACCAAAGAGGGATTTAATATTCTCACTTAGCTTAGCACTTTCTAGTTATTTCGCAAGATATTGTTAATTAATTATTTCGCGATAACAATACTAACGTTTTTTATTTTCATCAAGTGTTAAAACAACCAATTATGAAATAAGATTTTTTGTGTCCGCAAAAAAAGAACTGGCAGTTGATTTAAATATGCAAACATAATTATAGAAGCTTGGTGTAATTGTGATCACTTAAGTTAGAGATTCTTAGCATTTAATTTATTACAAAGGTCGATCAGTTGTACAGACATCAGAATATTATTAAAAAAATGTTTGCCTTAAAAAATATTACTTGAGTTATGTTTAACGCTATAAAATATTTCATAACTTATTTGTACTTCCTATGAAACTACTTTAATTTTATATTTCCAAGGTGACGAGAATCTCACACCGATATATACAAACTTAATATCGTTCCTTTTTAGTTGATAATGTACTAGGGGTCCTATAATTTATCGCGCAACAAAGAACTTTGGCCTCATCTGAACGTTTATTAAAGCTCACCCTAAATCCTTACGTTACATGCGCATAATATAGGCCCTTTGCAATCTTTCCATTGTTATCACGACCTGCTTATGCCTTTATCCCTCATGGAAAGCCAGTCAAAGGAAATTAATGCATGAGAAAATAATTGTAAAACGGTACTCCGTCTTAGTGTAAAAAGTTAACGACCTTCGTTGCTTACACGTGTGCTTGCACTGAGCTACTGCTTTTCGAGAATACTAGTTATATTCATATACATTTATATACAGACTAATCATTTTTAAGTGTAAATCATTACACAGTATAATATGAAGTCCCTTACCAGCGTTGTACGCGCAAATCTTTTAAACTACGCAACGGACTGTAATGGGGTTTTCACCAATAAACAGAGCGATTGAAGGAGAAGGTTCATAATAAATCTATGCTATAGAAGATAAAACCCGAAAATTTCAATGATTTTTAGCGAGATGTCGTAAAAAACGTATTTTTGTGCGCTTACGTCGCGTGCGCTTGCGAAACCGTTGGAGATAGAACAAAATAATGTACTACGGAACTTTACATCATAAAAAAAATTATAACTTTTGCTATGGCATATGTGTATTTCCTAAGTATAACCCACAGGAACCATTTTTATCTTTAACACATTACAAAAAAATAATGAGCTATTTACGAAGCTATTTTAAAGAATAACGTATTAATCCTTATCCATTTAATACTTTGTACATTATATATAGATCAAAATTGCTCTTTACAGCATATCATTAAAGTGAATATCTTAGAAGATATGAGATTTAAAATACGGTGTCAAAGCGGGTCTGCAGCGGGAGCTTAGAGGCGTAAGCGTTAGCAAATTTGCTACTATAATTTGAAAAAAAAAAGAAAAAGATTTATAGTTCCTCACAACAAAATCTATGTACCTAAACTATCGAAAATGAAAGAAATTATTGAATCCATCCATTGCAGTCAATTGCAATTTCACCCACATCACCTCGATGTCTTGAAGTCCACAACCATGCGATTTTCTAGAAACTTTTTACCTCACACTATTTCTCCGAGGAACTAGTTAACGGTTACGGTATTTCCGAACCGATACGACTTAAGGGACCTTTAAGAATAGATCCTACTCATTCCTTGAAGACCGGCAAAGTCTGGTGTTGCAGTTATCCATGAGCGTCGGTAGTCAGTAAGTTGAACGGCTTGACCTTTTGCCTCTTGTGTAAAAAAAAATTAAAAAAACAAAATTGAAGTCACTGAATCAAACTCACTAGCCTTTTTGCTGTATAAAGTCATTAAAGATGTAAGTATCAGCCAACTTTAAATACTTGATCACTTCATTACTGCAGCCTGATGTTTTCATTGACAGCGTTTCGGTTCTATTAAAATTTGAATGGAAAAACCTAGTTACGAATCCAACCTCCACGGTAACGCTGTTGAAACCAGCATTATGCATATTGAACACCGCAGGGATTAGCTCAACTTGTGTATATGTATAGGGGAGAAAATCAATATTCTGGACAAGGGCCTAATGTATAATGGAGCAGATAGCGGTCGAATAATGTTTTGAATCGCTTTCAACAAGCAAAATGTATATATTTTCTTCCTTTATACGTGAAAATAAAACAGCATCCAAGAGTAGAATACATATCTGGCGTTGATAGTAGTGAACCAGTGTGACACTTATTTAATATAAGTATATTAAATGTCTGTTATGCTGGCGTCAAACATACCTCAAAGTGTTTGTAAGTTTTTGTCCTTGAGGATGACAAAGTTCTACAGCTACACAAAGTCCCCGGCTACATTACAAGATCATTCAAATGAAGCTTTGTCTGGCGCCGGCATTTTAAACATATTATCATCAAATCAGATCAAATATCGAATAACCAAGGACCAAAGTCAGCAGTAAATTAAAACCTTCTATTTATTAATAACTAGCTGTTTCCCGCGACTAAGTATGCGTGAAACCAAACTTACGAAACTCCTTAGACCTCCGTAGTCCGACCCTATAGAAAAATCTTATGCTTTCGCCAGACATATCTTTATTTGAATGATCATTTCAATGACCATGTAGTGTGACCGGGAACTTTGTGTAGCTGTGCAAAGTTTTGTAGAACTTTGTAGTCTTCAAGGACAAAAATGTACAAACACTTTGAATTATGTCTGGCGCCAGCATAAGCGTATGTCTACTAACAGTATACGTTACAGTAGTACCTAGATGCCAAATTTCATCATGCACGTCCCGCGTTATTAGAGATTTTGTTGTTGGTGACTGTTCGCTTTTCTATATGACACAGATTAAAAATTTTATCTGCGTGAGAATTAAAAAAAACCAAAGTAATAATATGATAGTAGATACCATCCAAATTTTTACTGTAAAAAGTACAAAAGTTACTTTATAAAAGTAAAAAAAGGGATATGTGAGATATAGTTTTGGGTAAATGGCATCACTGCTTCATGATAAACTTTATCATTTCTATTTAAAGGCTTTTTAGGAAAGCCGAATTATATTTGATTTAATTAGAGTCTGATAGTAACTGATATTTTATTATATTAAGTACTATCTTATAAGCTTCTTCCTTCTCAATTATAAATAATATTTCAAGTGAAAATTGTAACATTTAATAAAATTATATCATAAGAATTCACCAATTTGTCGTTTGAACGTAATGTTGATACGGTTTCCTCATAATTTGACATTCGCGTAGTGAATTAGATGTATTAGTTATACGGAGAACCACTTAAGCTGTCAGCAGTAATAGACACGAATCGACAAGGGTTTGTGATATTTATGTTACAAATACATACATAGACACACCTATTACGTAACAACTGGCGTTTGTTTCTTTTGTGCTTTAGGTTTATGAAATATTTTAGTGCGCGAAATACTAAATTACTTTGCCTAAAACCGCTAATGAGTACGAGGGAAATCGGAAAGCTACACAGACAAACCCGCCATCATAGCACAACACTACACTGACTTTCCGATGTGCCTCTAAATATTCTAGTTTAAAACGTTTAACGTTGTCATGTTGGCTACCACGCTTAAATTTCAGAACATTCATTCCTTGTTTAGATTCAAATAATAATAATAATTAAGAGAGGTATATCGTGAGAACACTACAGTTCCTTGCGGACCCTTTTTTAAATTATATTATTGCCGAATACATTAATTCAATTTCAGTTACGATCACGTACTTTCCCACCGAGCGGGATTTCTCCCCTTACGTAAGTACAGGTAAACATTGATAGGTAAGACGCTCGAGGGGTCCAAATCAAAAGCACAAAGAAAAGGGACCCTTTGTGTCCGTTTACGCAAGGAGAACACGTGCGCGGGCGCTCCCACGGACGTGTGGGGATGGATTTTGGGTTCCAGTATATATAAGGGTGACAAACTTCGTCAACACATCATTACCAAGTTCAGAGAGGAACACTAAACAGATCAGCACCGGGGACCCGAGCGGGTCCCCCGGTTGTCTACGAAAGTCTTAATTTCAAGTCTGACTTACTAGTTTGTCTATTAAAACTTCGGAAGCTAAAGTGAAGTTAATTAATGTTTAAGTAACTGAAAACAGTTCGTTTCGTGAATAACATCGTAGGGAAGTTTGCTGCACGATTGTAGCGGAGAACCGTCTTCGAATATTTATGGGTAAGTTAACTTTTATTACTTTCAAGTTCTACTTCAGAACGTTGTAGCCGGAGGCCTATTATTTATGTTCGTTAATTGTTACAGATGGCATATCTTTCCGGTGAATTTATTTTACAACCAAAAAGAGACGACTAAAAAGTTCCGATCCATTACAAAGATGAGGAGCTGTAATAGTCTGCTAACAAGGATTCCCAAAGATAGGTTAAGAATAGATTAGACTTTTGCGTTACCTTAGATGTAGGCAATTTGTTTTCCAAAGAATGTCGTCTATTTCTCATATTATGCTTCATATGATAGATCAATGTACTTTGTGTCATAAACCTGAATACATAAAGTTCGTTGTGCCTGAAACTGCCTTAATGTTCGGTTTTGTTGATTCTTAAAAATGATTTCTTCGTTATTGTTTTCCGTTAATTGGCTGTTTTTTGTTAATATTAAATGTGCAACTGTTTTGTTAACGTTAAATCTGTAAATTTCAATAGATCAATAGTAGGTGTAAAACTACACATTTTGATTTTTTTTGTTTGTTTTTTACTATTGAATTCCGATTGCTTGTTATCAATTGAATTTATCTGTAAAGAATACGTTAAAATGTCATACAGTTTTATACTTAAAAGACGACTTGTTAGTCTTTAAATTGTTGAGTTTTACTAGGAGTATTCTACTAGTAGTAGTAGTACACCAGCTTCATTAGTTTGTGTTATTTAACGATGTTTACTTAGTGCAGGAATTATTAAGTTTTAAATTAAATTCGAATCGAAAACGTTGATTTTTTTTGTTGTTTGTTCCATTTTAAAATCACCGCAGCTTACGTTTACAAATTTTACTGCTGAAAGTAATAAAGAAAGGTATTTAACTTTTTTTTGCGTTTCGTTACATTTCGTTAATGTCAAATGTTATGTTTCGTTTGAAGATTAATTTTTATTTTTCAACCTATGAATCTGTTTAAATAATTAAGTTTAATATTAACTGATTTCTAGCTGGTCTGGAAACAGGTACTTATGTTTGTGAATTCTGTTGAATTTTTGTTTTGTTCATAAAGTTCACGTCATCATTATTATCTCTTAACTTATGTTATTTGTTGCTATTCATTAAATTTTGTTGATCCACGATGTTTGTTTGATAATATTGTTTCGTTAACTAGTTATTCATTTTGGTTATTCAGTTTTGGTTTTTGTTTTTGTTATTGGTTTCAAATATGTTTCAGTTATTGTTATTGTTACATTTGTACAAAACGGTTTCGTCGTTGTTCGTAAATTGTTTTCTTGTTATTTCTGTTACACGAAAGTTATTGTTATATGATTGAGAAGTGCCTTAACAGACCGAAGTGCCTATTAATGTCAACCATACTGTATCAAGGTCTTTTGCTAAAGCTTTTATATTAAAGCTTTATCGAGACGCCTTTCTGACCTCATGCCAACTTAAATTGCTGTGGCGTGCAAAATTTTTACGTATTTATGCTTAAAGTTCTTGAACTTCAAAGCTTTACGTGTTGGAGATGACGACACAGAAATTTAGGTTATTTATGGCCTAGTGATTATTTTATCCCCATTTAAAGTTTTTGCAACGTTGATATTAAATTAAGCATATTTTTTTTAACAGAATATTAGGAATACTTTTTAGGTATGTCTAATATTCCTCTTATCCCCTCCTACTAAGCTTAAATTAAAAGCTGGTATTATGAGTGGGTACGACAATACGCCAACAGCGGTGGGGTTTGAACCGGGTACCTTGCGGATTTCAGTCCATACCTTATACCGTTGGCTGAATGAAATAACGAAACATTTGACCGATTATTTTGCATAAAATCAACGCACTTTTCCGTTTTAAATACCATTTTTAATATTTATGCAGTAAAGTTTATTAATGCACCGCCCCGGGATAAAATACTCATTACGCTGTCATTGTTACCCGTTCCGAAACTCGTTGGATATTCAATTTTGCTCGTGTTAAGTAATTTTAAGCGTTGAATTGTTGTTAAGTTTTAAATAGTTGAGTTGTTGGATAAAATGGCTGTGCTTGTTACTTTTATGTTAAGTTTTCGTTTTAACTGATCCATGTTGTTTGTTTTGTTCGTTTTAAGCCGACATTAAGGCCGACCAAATTCATGAAATGAATGACCGCAACTTGTATGTAACCGATGTGTGTAATTATAGAATTAATTTAAGTTCCATCGTAGGGTTAAAACTGAAGCTTTGTATAAAATTAACAAAAAAACCAAAAAAATAATTTATTAGAGATGTAAGAAAGAAATTGTGTGAGTGTTGTGTGAAATAAATATTATAGAGAAATATTTTTGATTATTATTATTATTCCTATAATTTTTATCCGATCCTCAAAACCGACGAGTTAATTGTTCTCTCTCTTTTTTAAAATTCTTTTCGATAAATAGTTTATCTATATATACATATATATATAATCTGATAAGCATGTAGAATGTTTCTTATAAATATATACGGCAAGATCAAGAACTGCTTAGCCTAGATCAGTAAATCTGTGTTAAGGGGAACGAGCCTTCTGCCCTAAACAGTAGAAATTAAATGTACTCACGTTTTTCTAACTAAATTAATTATTTTAAGAGCTATCATGGCTGCAGAACGAAATAGAATTTAAATAACAGTAATACAAAACCTGTATGTTGAATAATTAGGTTGACGAGTATATACAGATTTGAGAACAAAAACGTGTTATAAAAAGGGCTGAACTATGCTGGTTTCGTGATATACTTTCAAATAATAAAAGTCAGTTTGCTTAAAAACAAGTCATATTAGATTGAAATAGAATTTTAAAGCCATCGGATTGAATAAAAGTTAATCTGGAATAAAGCAGTTGGATGACGTCCAAGTGCATTGCTACCAGCTATCTCGTAACAAATGAGGTCGTCCCTGTGGGAGTGGCCTAATCCCAGCATAATCAATTTCACCCGCAAACTGTAGCAAGAATCAGAATATTTAAGACATTTTAAGTAGTATGAATGCAGAGGGATTGGCTCAATTAGCCGCGATTACGCTCGGTCTTACATTTTGCCAAATTTAAAATTATATTTGCCTTTGACTAGCGCCTTATCTTATACTTGCTGCAACCCGCAACTTCGTCTGCTGTTCACTTTCTGTTTGCAAGATACCTGGGTTATATTTTTGTTAAAATTAATGTGGCCTGTTATTACTTATAACATCAGCTATCTGTTGAAAATTATGTCAAAATCGGTTCAGTCTTTTCGAAGGTTACCGTTAACAAAGAGACGTCAAAGCGTAGTCAATACGTCACCACGATCGTATGTAGTTATATTAATGACAAATATAACAATATCGTTGTAAGAAGAATTATAATTTTGCATGTATAGTTTTAAATATGCATATAATACACAAATGTAAAGATCTGTGGGTTAATTTCGACCAGCTGGCGGTCTCTAGTGTGTATAGATTCGTAAAATAATAATTGATTACACCAACATTTAGTAATAAGTAAAGGACAGAGTGTTCCTTTCGCTAGTCTATGTATTCGGTAGTTGTAATGAAGCTAGTTTCAGTAACGGAAAACAGAAGTTTGCTTGCAACCAACCTCGCCTACACTCTTCTTAATTGCTAAACTTTAACCAATGCCACGCTGAGTTTCTGGATTCGTTAAACTTTGAGCATAGATAATCGCACTTAAACACAAAACAGAACACCGTGAAAACGGTTAAAAGAATTTGTTTTATCTTTTCAACTCGCCGCAGCATTTCTGAAACTATAAATCAAATTATCGTTGTTTATATTTTAGGTGAAAGGATTTGTTCATGGGAGCGCTGTTTCGAAAGATATCCAAATCAGAACACATTGGTGGAACACATCGAGAGAGCTCACGTTAACACTTACAAGGGTATGTTCAAATAAGTTTCTATCTTTTTATTTTGGGTAGAAAAATAAGTGACTTATCTTATACCGGCGCCAGATATAGCTCCAAGTGTTTGTACATTTTGTCCTTGAGGACTACAAAGTTCCACAAAACTTTGCAAAAGTCCCCGGCCGCACTACATGATCATTGAAATGTTCATTCAAATGAAGCTATGTCTGGCATTGGCATTAGGGAAGCATATATAAAACTTTATAGTTTTCATGAGCATAAATTTATTATCAAGGGGTTTTTCCTTTAACTAATATAATTTGCTTTACCTATGGTGTTACTTCTTTTTGAAACTGGGAAATGGCTTTACGCACTTTCCCTATAGTCTAGGAACAAAATCTAGGAGTCTGGGACACTAACACTACCGGAATACCCACTAAAACCTAGCTTACTAAACAAAAAGTGTTTTAAATCTTACTCTAAGACCAATATGGGTGGTGAAACACTAAAATTTACTCAAGCGCTGTACATATCACATGATACTCTTGTTAGGGCAATTGTTAGTTCCCAGGAATAATCCAAATTACAGTTGAAATTGCTTGAACTGAGTTTCAGTATGTATAAAAATTCACAGTAGTTCAATGATTTGAATCCACCCATACGTTGCATACAGTTTTGGAAAAAGAAAGGGCAAAAATATAAGTACTTTTTAAATTTGTTACTGCATAAGGCACAAGGTCTCTTTCATGCATTTTTCTTGTTAATTTATTTTTAAAACATTTAGTCACACGGCTGGGAATTTAATTTTGGCTTAGTCATAATAATATAAAAAGTGATAAAGAGTTAAAAATATATCTGATGAAATTCAAACGGGTGCAGTTGCCGCTTACGTCAAGTATGACGTGAATCATG
Organism: Charaxes varanes; assembly: GCA_024363005.1. Lineage (NCBI taxonomy): Eukaryota > Metazoa > Arthropoda > Insecta > Lepidoptera > Nymphalidae > Charaxes > Charaxes varanes. The sequence goes on from JANCMC010032241.1 coordinate 649,972, forward strand.
GCCAATATGAATGGCCAAATTCGAAACCAACGACACGTTTAAGCTTCAATAAAATAATTTAAATTTAATGGAAATAGTTTACATATGACTTATTATAGTGGCTTAGAAAGTCCTACAATGAATCTTTTAGCTACCGTAATTGTATCAGCGGCATCAATAACACGTGGGCCCCGAAATTATGTAACAAAAATTCCAAAAATATTCGCAATCTTTTGTAGATTAATAACATTTTCAAAAGTAGCTGCTTGACCAACTATTTAATAAGTATGTTAATTCGTATAGTTCAGACTAGTTATAAAGATATACTAAAGTCGGAGAAGGTATCTTTTTCCGGGTTAATTATCTTTAAGCCCGATAGAATTTGAAACAGGGCCGATCTAAGGGCAAGCTACGTCACTGTCTGAAATGTCATTTTACTTTTGACGGAATACTATAAAAATTGTATAATTTTATAGGTGATGAGTTCAGCTGCTTGTGGCGGGAGTGCGCTCGCGCTCGACGGCCCTTCAACGCGCGGTACAAACTGCTGATACACATGCGCGTCCATTCCGGACATAAGCCGAATAGATGCCACGTAAGTATTTACAGTACTAACTTAAACTCACATATTTGTGTTCTTGTTGATTGTTAAACACTCTAACCGCGAATTTAATTTTGTACAAATGAAAAAAAATGAATATATATGGTATTTATAAAAAAGTTTTTGCAAAATCTTCTTTTTTTTTTTCAATCTCCCTGAAAAACGGTAATAGTGAGTCTATTACCGTTTTTCAGGAAGTTTTATTAATTCTGCACATCAGGTTTTACTACTACCTTAATCAGTACATAAACTTTTAAAATCATTAGAAAGACATTACATTAATAAGTTATTTTTAAACAAAACGAAAACTGTCTTCACACAAACAAAACCACGGAACTAAAAAGCAAAATATTATTTGTACTTACATAT
>JANCMC010032241.1:651020-704501 GCA_024363005.1 Charaxes varanes
AGTTTTGTTTATTTCTCAAAAACCTCTCAACCGATTACGACAACATTTGTATAGGACCATCTTTCGAGTATAGCCTTTCAAGCAAAAAACGAATTTTTATAAACGGTCCCTCCGTCTTCGAGCAATTGATGAGCGTACATAAAAAAAAATATTCCGACGAATGAGATGAGAACTTCCGTCGTTTGTAAAGCCGATTAACACGATATTTTCTTTCACAAATATAATATTTATTAATTTTTGCAGCATCCAGGTTGTGGAAAGGCATTTTCTCGACTGGAAAATCTCAAAATACACGTGAGATCTCATACTGGGGAACGACCCTACGCGTGTCCAGCGCCGCATTGTCGCAAAGCATTCTCTAATTCATCCGACAGAGCGAAGCATCAGAGAACACATTTCAATGCTGTAAGTTTTTGCATCATTTAAATTAATATTATCAACACGAATATATTAGTTCATTATCTGTTTGTTGCACTTTAACACCTTAAATACCAAGTCAAGCAAACATCATAAAATTTTGCATACGCGTTGTCAAGGTTCCATCATAATACGTACTAGCTGTTTCCCTTGACTTCTTTCCGGTAAAATTAAACCTGGCCTTATAGTTCCTTAATTTGTTCCTATCGCAAAATCCATTCTTAGCGGATTTCAACTTACTGAAAACTATCTCCTTGCCAAATTCCATTTTTGTACGTCCCACGATTTTCGAGGTTCCATGATAGATGACCTTTCGATTTTATACCTAATACAAAATTCTCGTGTCACGGTGTTTCTGCCAAACTCCTTCGAAACGGCTTTACTGATTCTTATGAAATTTTTTGTGCGTATATAGTAGGCAAGATGAACTCTTTCGGATGAACTCGCGGGGTACAGCTAGTATATGTATAGATATATGTGAAAGTGCTCATTTCACAGAAACTAATTTTAATATACGTAATTATACCCTAGAAAAAGACATATTTTATATTTATCTTGATTTATAATTTCCACAATGACTATTATTAGCCATAATAGCTTTTTTTAATGTGCACTCTTGATTTTCTAGAGACCCTACGCTTGTGGCGCTATCGGCTGTGGAAAACGGTACACTGATCCATCTTCACTTAGGAAACATGTGAAATCACATCCCCACATCACTCAAGTGCCTCGAACGTGTGTACCGCCGAGTAGACCGACCAGAAGAACCGAAGAACAATTGGTACCAAGCTCACCAGCTAAGTTAACCACCTTAAGATGTATAAGAGATAAACTAACAGTTCCTAAACTACAAAAATTGTAACAAAATGCTGGAAGGAATTCCTTCATCGCGTTGCAGAGGAAGGAACCATAGCAGTGCCTGGGACTTGTGACCCAGGTGTAGGTTTAGGAGCGCGCTCTTTGTAGTAATCACTAACACTCACCTTCACTGTAGTAAGGCCGGGGACTTTGTATAACTGCTCAAAGTTTTTAGAACTTTGTGGAGTAAAAAATGTACAAACACTTTGAGCTATGTCTGACTATGGCATAAGACTGCAAAAACCCGAACAAAGAGGAGACTATACGAAACAATGTATACTTTAGTTCTATCTTCTATCTTTCTTTCTCCCATTCTATCTTTCTCCATCTTCTATCCATTTCCATTCTTTTAGTGTCCCCGAAATTAAATTCAAATTTTAAACGCCACGATACAAGAATATTTTAATCGCATTAAAAATAACAAATTCTACATAGGTGTACATAAGATTGCAGAATTTGCATTAATATAATTTTAAAGTGAATATAACCTCTTAATGTAAAAATTTAATAGTTTAAAAAGCCAAAAAAAATTTTTCTTTTAAGAAATATATACAACACATTCTTTTTGCTGTTAGTATTATATTTTAGAGTATTTTTTAACAACGTATATCATTGTTTACAGTAGTTTTTTTTACTTTGTTGAGAACAAAGACATTCTCAATAAACCTTTGCCTTGGAGTAAGTAAAAGAAGCTTTTGTTTTCATATAATTATTTATTGCCTAATCATACTTTAATCCCATCAAACAAACAAATTAGATACCAACAAACAAATAAGCTATGATTCCTTCCTCTGCAACGCCATGGACCCGGCACCAGCACGGTGAATCCATGGAATGCTAAGAAATTCGTCTCTCCCTCTCTAGGGAACCCTAAAAAGGACTTCTTATTATGTACATCCACCGTTTGATTATAATCGTTTAGTTAAAGACGCATCGTGTAGACTTGTAACGTATGGATTTTAATATTTATAAACTCTGCGAAGGTAGCCACAGGGTACTTATAAATCTCAGGTTACGTTGTTTTGTGATTACTTCACATAAATCCAAGATAAAACTTTACGATAGGGTCTCCTTTTGTATGTAATCACTTTATAACTATTAAATTTAATTTTAATAGCAACTAACGCCAACCCGCGCCTCGTTCGTGTTAAGTGTCAAACTGTCATTATTCCTTGTTTATTGTCACGTTTTTTATAAATTCTCATTTTATTGTCGTAGTCCCTATTTACATGAATTAAAAAAAAAGCTGAACTAAAAAATCGCAGACAAGGGCGGTATATACCTTTGTACAATATTGGAACGTTATACGCTAGTTAAATTAAAAAAAAACATTAAAAAAGAAATCTTTTCACAAAGCAATCAAGTTGGTCTGAATGCGACATTGACCAAGTCAACCATTACTGCCGTCTTGAAGTCATGTTGATTAGTTCTACGAGATCTTTCTTAGTGTGGGAAAGGGGTTTTGACGTACAAAGGATTTGTTTACTTGGTCTACTGCGTTCTCCTTGATTAAAACTTCTTATAAGTCTCACAAATCGAACGAAACGCGACAAATATACCATCCCTTGACGCGACAGCATTGTTACTACTTCATGCCGATCTTACGTGAGAAAGAAGTCCTGGTACCCCGACGCGCCGTACTAAATTTTAGAAACACAATTTTATTCAAGATAACTTCGACCTGTTTTAAACGATATTCTGCCCAATATTATATCAAATGCCAGTTACGTAAAATAGTATAAATTGTCAAGTGCTAAGGTTACATTAGGAGTAATTTAATATGGTGGTTAAGTATTTTTTTTAATTTTGTAGTTTTCCGGGCATTTTTCTTATTTTTTATATAATATAATAACCTTCTCCTGACAATAACAATCACAAAAAAAAGAATTAATGAAATGTATTCATATATGGGTATAGGTGAAGTACTGCAGATATACACTACATAATTACCACGAAATATAAATAAAAATAAACGGTAGTATCCGAATTCTTTTTCTCCTTTCCATCTACTTTTTGAATAAATCTTAACTAGGAGAAATACCATGAATGAAGTGATCGTAGTTTAATCAGTGGCCGGCATTTGAGTTGCTCGCTTGGTTAAGCAGTTCTCACCGCGGCCGGCAGATGGCTGAAACACTCTAATACTGATTTTTCAAATATCCAACCTCATTCGTGATTCGGAAGGTACGTAAAACAGTGGGTCACAATTAATGTCTGTGAGAATGTAGAGGTTCCGGGGATGACGTCAGACGGCAATCGGTCACCTTAACCCTGTGAAGCACTAAATAACGAATCGCGACTACCCATTTAACTGCTAAGAATAAAATACATACCACTGCCCTATCTATTTAGGCTTATGTCAGTTCTATTTGGACTGAGTTTAATTGGAGAGAAAAGAGTAATTTAGTTTATGAAAATGAAATACATTACTAAATTTGTTTCTAACTAAGACGAAAATAATATAGTACTGTAATCCCCCCTATAACACGGTAGTTTTACATTATAGGAAAACGCATTGTAGCATTATTCTCGTATAACACGCTTGTATGGCCCCGAATGCGCATGATAATAATAAATAAATATATACAGGACTATATGACACACCCACGTATATTCAACTTAATGCCTGTGTCACACACGCCTGAAAATTTGTCAATCGCTCAGGACTATAGAAGTGACCTATAGAAGCACTAAATAAACGTATAATTCGATAGCTCCTACGTAAAGTATCGTAAGTCACATTTACGTCATGTTTACTTTATTACACACTAAAGTGTTTATAAGTATTTCACTTTGAAATTGATAAATATAACATTTAAGGAAGGTTATATAGAAAAACGTAAACAGTGAGAATGGCAAGAATGTGACTTACGATAATTTACATAGCAGCCATTGATTTCTATGTATATTAGAGTGAATAGGTTCATTCTAGGCAAGCGCGCTCCACCGTAGACCGCATCTACACTTTATTAAGTGTGACTGCGGTCAAGCGTTTGCCTATCTCCAATAAAAAAAAAAATCACTTAGAGTGCGTTCAGTCTAAAAATGCACGCCGAGTAGACACGCAAGCTCGTATTTTATAGTTAAATTGAAACAGATTGGCTATATATCATTAGGCTAAAATTGAATCTATTTTTTTTTCCTAATTTTATGCCGATGATGTCGCGGACACTGCTAGATAAAGACAAAACTTCTTGGGGTTGAGTTTCTCTAGCTTTATACTCTATTTAAAAAGGAAATGTATAGAAGTCATTTTTGTAAGAACTATTTTAAAAGAGTGGCAAACGAGTTTCTTCCTGATTCTTTTCTTAACACGTCTTTTCTGAATCAGTGGTATATATCATGTATATCATATCAAAATGTTTTAGTTGAACGTGGGTCGGAAAAGTTATGCAAAAAAGTGCAACAGCTGGCTTCCATGAATGTTCTGCAAAAACGAGTATAGGCGAAATATGTATCACAAATTACATTTGCGAAACTCGTTTAGCGAAATTCCATTTTTTATTTCATACCTTTTTCATATGTATGAATAAATTAACAATGTAACTTCACTATATTATTATAATAATAATTAATAATTAGTTCGAACCACCACCACCACCACTTATGATAATAATCGGAATACAAAAATTTAAAAAAAAATCATCATCATTCTCAGCCCGATTTAGTCCACTGCTGGACTAGGGCCTCTTCATAAGCACGATATTTACTTCTGCTGTCTGCTGCTGTGAATTTCTTTTATTCAATATGACACAGCAGCAGACAGCGTTAAGTTAATAATGGTTTAAGCATTTAATAAATTTACAGCTAGGTGTTTGCACGGAAGTTATTAGACCGTCTAGACGATCGTCGCTTATTACCTATCAGCTAGACGTAGTCGTTCCTTGATCAAAAAATATTGTTCCTTCAGTAGTTAATAGAAAGTCCTTAGTGAATGGAAGAAAATTTCGAAATGTTGTTTTGCCATCGCAGAAAAGCGAGCCCCCACAAATTTTATTGAGCTATCTACTGAAGCGAATCTTTCAACAACTAAGCAGGTTATCTTTTCAGCTTTTAATTAATAATAATAATAATAGTTCTTTTTTTAGATAACAAATTTATTTATAACACACACACACACGCACGCACGCACGCACGCACACACACACACATACGAATAAAAATCACGGTCCCTTGAGATTCCTTACAAAGAGTTCACACTATATTTTGTATATTAAATTTTATTATGTTGATATTCAGTTTCTTATTAGTATAGAATTTTCTTTTTCACTATTGTCATCAGCATCATTATGAGAATGTCGACAACGAATGATTTTTTAATTAATCCGTTTTTTTTTAGATTTTTTATAAAATTAATATTACTCTATCAATACACCTGATATTAGTATTGATCATCCACTAAACTAAAAATTATATAACAATATTGACTACTGATAGTAATAAAAAACTATATTCTCATTTAAATTTTTCGTAGAATCTAGAAATCCCATACAATGAAGTGAAATGTCAGACCAACGATCTAGGCAAGCCGGCGCAATTAGGTTGAAATGCTTCTGCTCTTTTAATGCTGATAATTACACCAATTAGTCAGTAGAAGCCGCCGCATCAATTTCTTTAGCGTAAGCCTTTGAAAAAACAATTAGGAATTAAAACATCGGGTAGCTCTATCAATCTTTGTACCCAATTAATAAACGTAGTGTAAGAATGTCCTAAGAATAAACTTAATGTACTGATAAAAAAAATATGGGCTGAAGAGTCATAGAGATAAAGAAAAGATAAGGATTAACTGCAATACGATTACATCCAGTATTCAATTCAATCAAAAATAAACTGTTCCTCCGTAATTTTTGTCGATTGTTACAAGTGAAAATTCAATAACACTACAATAAAAAGGATTATTCCTCCACGAAAGCCTTACGTAACAAGCAATCGTTAGTAGTTTGGAAGTCCCTTCAGGGTATTATGTTGCTTTTACGAAAAAGCAATAAAGAACGAAAATGAGAGAGAAAATAAATGTCCTTTCTCTAATCTCAAGCACCAGAGCCCCATTTCACACTAATTGGGTTTGCTAAAAGCTTTCTCGAAAAAGTTGTTATAAATGACCGCGCCACCTACATTAAGAACAGTACAAATAGCGATTGTTCTTCGGAAAATAATCCACTGTTGAATTTATATACTGTTTTTTATATTTTAACATTTTAATCTCAATAACTTAATGATAGGAGGTAGAACTGGGATCAGGAGTGTACTCGATTCTATTGTAATTTCCATGAAGCTTTTGTCCCATTTTACAAGACAATAAGTAATTTACAAGAGCACAGAAATATTACATGAACTAATTCTTGCAATATCCTTTTCATAGAAACAAAATACGTCGCTTTGTTTTCAGAGATAATAACGATTATTAGAATATCCGCTGCTAGTAACTGATGCAGGTCTGTTGCAATTCATCGTGGAAATTTATGTATTAATTAATTGTATGAATTAGGCCAACAACGTCATGTTACATGTATGCATTGGTACTGTAGTATTCATACGTGATATTCCAGTATTTTGGTCCGAAAGGTTTTATACGTAATTGGATTTTTAGCAATGTCGCGTCGCCATCCAGCGCTTGACGTTTTTTTATATCTGATTTATTTAAGGGAACGTTGGATGTTATAGTCTGACAATTGCTACCGAATTGAATTATGCTATAAATACAAGTGAGATTTTGAATTTTACTAATCGTATACTAATATATAAAGTTTTTGCTTGCTTGAATGCGTTAATCTCAGGAACTACTGGTCCGATTTGAAAAATTCTTTCAGTGTTAAAGCGCACATTTATCGAGGAAGGCTATATTATATAGGCTATATAAATCATGCTAAAATTTTTCACCTAATTTTACGCGGATGAAGGCGCGGGTAACAACTAGTCTTTATATATTTCTTCTATGCTTTTCTATAGCGCAGAATTTTTATACCTACGACTGCACTAATCAAGATGAGAATTTTTTTGTTAGTCGTTTCAAAAGTATGATGACCTTTCCACCTTACAAGGTCACCAGAATGCGCAGAGGCCTGTATAACCGAATAACAAGTGCATAAAACTTCCTCAGTCTTAAATGGAAGTATCTCACACCCTAAAAATAAAAAAAAGGACTTTTCGTTCGGTAACAACAAAGTGAACCGGTCGGATCGGTTAAAAAATTTAGTGTACGAAACCTATTAAAAATTTCTAAACAAATATTGAAGTCGTCATTTGATACGGCTAACCTATACTCGCACGCCGTGACCGCGTATGAAAAACACATTTCATTTCAGTTTTATTTTGTGCCCATTGTTCCGAATGCATCAAAGCGAATATTTGATTTACTGACCCATAAATCAAGTTTTTCATAAATCATTTTTATGCCCGTTCGTATGGTTTAGGATTAAACCTTTTTGAAATTGAAAACTTTTATTACAAATTCGGCTGCGACAGAAGAGATAATAACACGTTATTTTGTTATAATGTACTAACAGATACAAAGTACTTATGCTCTTTTTATTGATATGTACATACAGTCGAATAAGAAATTGATTAGCCACGCTAAGGTCGAATGTCGTTTGCACATCAATTAGTTATAAGGCTCATTTTTGCTTGTTATGCATTACGTTAATTTTTAACAATAACCCTCAGCAAAATTTTGTTTAAGTAGGAAATGTCATCCAAAATGGTAAAGCACTTTCTTAGTCTACTATACAAAACAATTTTTATTTATGAATAACTGGAAATTACACTTAAATAAATTTTGTTTTATTTATTAAACTTAATGTTTCATTAACAGTCATAATACATTTAAACAAAGCATTTTTAGGAACCAATGTTAAAAAATCTAGGAAAGTTTTTAATAAAAGCTATATAGTTGCAGAATGTAAAATAACGAAAGGAATCTAAAAAAGACAGAAGGCACCTAATAATATGAAAAAAACTATGTAGCGTATTTTCTATCAGAAGACTTGGTATAGAAATATATTCATTACTTTATTTGATATTTAATGGCAACACGAGCTCCTTTGACACCATTCAAAGGTACACGCGGCGCTATCAAAGAAACCAATTAACGCGAAATTGCGAACTTTATGCGCCACGACAACAATTTATACGGTGGAAATAAAACGACGCTATATAAAATCAACATTTAATATGACTTTTGCGACGTTATAATTGCGTGAATAAAATCGTCAACTCGCACCTTCTTGCTGTGCTTGTGGCCAAGAGCGTCGGTAGAAACTCACGTAACAATGTCCGTTACCGTGAGTTACGTGTAAATATGTCTTAAGAAATAAACTTTTAATTTATACTAATATATAAAGCTGAGGAATTTGATTGTTTGCTTGAACGCGCTAATCTCAGGAACTACTGGTACGATTTGAAAATTCTTTCAGTGTTAGATAACCCATTTAACGAGGAAGCCTATATGCAATATATGGCTGGAAGCCTATATTTCTGGCCCGTTGGCGCAGTGGGCAGTGTATCAAATAAATGTTTCTTTCTTTCTTTCTTTCTTTCTTTCTTTCTTTCTTTCTTTCTTTCTTTCTTTCTTTCTTTCTTTCTTTCTTTCATAGTAAAGTTCGATCAAACATTTGAAAATGTTATGGTTTCATCATATAAATTACTTATTATAATTTCAAAACCACAAAATAAGCTGACTTTCATTTAAAGTATATTTATCTATTATATTTTAAAGAGATCTATAAAAAAAGTCAGGGATGGCATATGTCTGCCTCCTAAGGATGACCTATAGGAACCATTTCTACCTATAGTCTTTTACATGTTACAAAAAAAGAACTACTTACGAATTTATTTAAAGCTGACCGTATTAAACCTGATCCAATTAAATACGCTAGACACGTTGCAAATTTTATGCAGATCATAATTGCCCTTTAAAGTATATCATTAAAAGGAATATCTTAAAAGATATGAAAGATTTAAAATATTCCGAAACTTCTTGAGCGAGAATAGAATGAGGGAGAGTGGAAAAGTGTAAATTGATTGTCTTATTATAAAAGGCATTACGGTAAATACTAACTGATTAAATGCTATCTTTTAATTAATTTTAAAAGTAACCGTTCCTATTTAATTTAAAACTGAAAATACCTGAACCTTCTTAAAAAGAAAGAAGGAAGAGGTTTGAAGTTTACCTATCAAGTATTAATTAAATCAAATATTTCATCAATATACCGCCCCATTTATATAAATATCAATAATATTTTGTATATTTTGTAAAATAGGTGGTGGAATCAGCGATATTCCCTAGGGGAAGGCTAGGGGAACTCTGTAGTGGAAAGGTTAGAAGCGGACGGCTGATCTGTGCGAACACTGAGCAGTGCTCGAATTGTATATCGGAACATACCCTATACATATATTTCCTTTACCTAAACTCATACAATATTATGAATGGTGAATCAAGAATCTAAATTCTTACTAATCTTAAGGCAAACTAAATAGTTTAAATACAAATTATCTTACAACAGAACAAACCACTTATCAATCTTTTAAAGAAACATAAGTTTTCTTTGTTAATCGTTTATGCATGTATGTATGTTTATGTATTATTACTATATTTTTAAGTTTCAATCGAGAAACCCGATTTAATATTAAACTCCATTATTGTTTTAAAAATAGTCTAAAAATGCTAATAATGAGTCGAAACGCATTTTTTAAAAGTTATTTGTAAATTTTTTTTTTTTTTTTAAATTAAAGTTGATAGTTAACATACTTGGACATAATTAATATTTAAGTGTGTTAACTATCAATTTTGTCAACCCCGTTATTTTTCATTACAATTGATTTGTAGAATGCGGGCCATTTTATTTTTCGGTATTAATTAGTCGATTTTTATTTTCAGCAAGTATCTTTTTGATACAATGCATACATTTTATATGAAACTTAACGGGAGACATTAAACTTCTGTGGTAAATTTATATCAAAATATACAACCGTTAATCAATGAAAAACTGTGCAGCACTCATTGCTGCACAGTTTTCCACAGAGATTCCATCCAACATTTCTGCACCGTTTTGGGTTCCGAGCAGAAAATACTTCCTTTGTGATCGGCAATTATAACAATGAAATAAAATAATTTTAATTTACATGTACTACCATACCCCACGTCCCGAGACACCGCTCGTAAGCTGTGAACGCATTTTGAATGAATGAGTGAATGAAAGACTTAACGAAACTGTGCTGCTAAGAACATTAAATAGGGAACTAATTGCTTTCTTTATAAAGAAACTGTATTGCATAGAACTCTTAACCGTATAATTTAAACTATTATACCTAAGAGGTGTTCAGTACATGCTAGTAACGTTATAAGCCATGCAATAACCACGCTAGACGTCCCGAGAGGCCGCTCGTAAGTTGTGAACGCATTTTGAATGAATGAGTGAATGAAAGAATTATCGAAGACTGCGCTATTAAGAAGATTTAGTTTTTTCTTATTTAGGTGTAGAGTAGAATCGTCCTTTACATCTTTTTCTCAATTCAATTCAATCATATTGAATCACTCGGAAGGGTATTACATCGATGATAATTAATTTATGTTTTCCAGTCACGTAGGGAGACCGATGCCTCTACTAAAATAGAATCTAGATTGTAAAAGGAATTTTCAATTAAATATTTTTTTAATTCTCGAATAAACATATTCAGGTCATTTATATTTCGTACATATTCTCTCCTTGCTCTTGTTTATGAGTGAAATATATTTTTTTAATACGTACTTTTGATTTGGTGCCATTTAAGCATCGGTCCCGCCTGATGGTACTAGGAATTAATAGTTTTTAGGGTTCCGTAGTACTACAAGGAAGTCAAGACACGCTTATATAGAAGGGTTCCATATCTGATACGCTATAAACGTATTTGTTAAATAACTTCAAAAGTTGTGCGATTTCGTTCAGAATAATTTTCCTAATGAATTTTTAGCATCTTCTATCAACACACAAAATTTCAACGTTTCTACTTCTAATAGTTTGGAAATGCTAGGGGGGACCACCTTATGGCCAGACAGACGGAGCTACGGACGGACGGATGGACAGAGCGAAATTATAAGGGTTCCTTGTAGTACTACGGAACCCTAAGAAGGGTCCTGACAGACAGACGGACTACGAAGTGAACTTATAAAGTTTCCTTTTTTTCCTTCGGAGGTACGGAATATGCAGATTAGAATATAAGGAGGCCTCTTCTTTAGTAAATAATTTAATAGGTGTAATTTTTTGTTACTGAAATATAATTAACAAAATGACATATGTATGTATTTAATTTTTGTGCGGAATTTTTATTATTTTTCTAACAACAATGTATGTAGCCTATGTTATTTTTTGTAAAATTTGCTATTTACCAGTGTGAGTCCCAACCAAATAGTTTCGGAGATAGCCCTGAACAAACAAACAGACAGACATATCGACATATAGACTGACGAAAAGTTTTATCTTGTGTATTTGCAATAAGTATCGTGTATATATATAGTCATATACAATTAGTAAAAATTTATAATTTCAACGTTACAATTAGACCCTTCAAATATATACAAGTATATAATGATTTTAAATAATTAACCAAAGATCACCTATTACAAAATTTTATTCCCACTTGCACTCACGTAATCATAAAAATAATCAGTAATTAATAATTATTATTTTGATTTCCCTTGTATTTTTGGAGTGGTAAGTATGTATGTTATGTGTGTTAAAAGTGGCGAATCGATGAGTCTGTTTATACAATTATTAAACACCAGAGCTAGCCCTATCGGGGCCCTATAAGGGCTGGCTATATATAGCCAAGTTCCAGGGGGCGCCTCAGTAAGGGAAGACTCCTGCCAGTCTAAGATTTAGTTAATTTAATAATTATAAAAAAGTGTTAAAAGTTAAATGAATGTAAAATTGAGTTTCAAAATAATCAAAAAGAATGAATGAATGAATGAAAAACATTTAAATATAACTGCAATTTTGCCACGGAATGGCTAGCGAGCGAGATACGGTTAATAGAAATCGAACAGCGAATCAGTGGCTAAAGTATAAATATCAATAAAGTACATAACTGCACTTTAAAAACTTTTTTATTTTCAATGTGCTAACCTAAATACTTGCGTGCGACTATATATTGGCATAAAATATTAATTTGTTGACTTCTTTAATATTTCTATTTTTTGAATGTCATACAGAATAATAATCAGGCTATCAAATAAAAAAAAGTTTTATGAAAATACGAAAAGCAGTTTTCCGAAAAAATAACCTTCTATGCCAGTGAACGGCTTGAGGCGATTCGGCTGCACCTGCTGCCTTCCCGTTGCTACTAACTGTCGTGCGGCTGCCACTGCCTGCCACAATTTACCAGCAATTGCTCATAAACATTCCGATACAACTTAGGGATCATCCACAAGTAGGGGCAAACGGGCGGGCAGTTCACCTGAGTGACAATTGCACTACTAGAAGGCTCGCACATGCTTTGCCGGCCTTTGAAACACCGGAGTTGGCCAGTAGTTGAGCAGAGCAGTTTTAAGAGGCAATAAATTCCGATGTAGCAAATGGCACGGTCGAAGGCGTAGACGTCGAGGTCATGGGGGTGTTTCGAGTTTGAAAAAATAAAACAACCTTTTTACATTCATAGAATGTTTTACTTAGATTGACTCAACAAGCAATCCCACTAACATTTAATTCTCATTTAAATTCTTCGCCTGACATTCGGCATTGCGAGGAAACATAGCACGCAAAGCGCAGCAACATCACTGGATTCTCTCCCAACGCGGAATGTGAGTTAACATAATTTGAGATATAAATTGAAAAATATCTTAACTAAACACATGAATGGCCACAACATTATACCGGTAAGTATTTACAAATATATCACAAAAGAGACAGCGCATATAAAATAGTGTTCGAAATATATTTAAACTATATGTTAAATTTAACGGTTTATATACTTGACTAGGCATCTAGGTAATATTTTATTATTATGTATAAGGTAAGTTTTTGAATAGAATTGAGTACATCTAGACGCGCAAACGCAACCAACGCAACGGCGGACGTCCTGTGCGTTACATTTTATAATACTTTCGTGCGCATCTAGATTTTTCTTTTTCCATGGCACTATTTTATATTTTATAACCGTTAATTGGGTATGCATAACAAATGCCTGTAAATATTTATAAAGCTCGTATTGGCAGTGAACGCTTATTTAAAATTAAGTACAGTTTACATAATTGATCTATACTCGGGCATTTCAATGTTAAAAAAATTATTACCTTCAGTTAGATGAATTATGTAAAAGCTTCATTCGTCGTGTCGCATAAATCAAAAAATTAAATAGGTATTTAACACGGGTGAGCGCTGACACTGCTTGTGGCCGATTTTCGTTTAGCGTTTGCCTTCGATTTAAAAACAAATAAGGCTAATACTATTGACAAAACGACAGCCACGGCGGCTCCAACGATCGCCATATAGGCATATCCAGATAATTGCCCGATGCTAGATTCCGAAGTATCACCTAGGATCTTTGACAGGTCTCTTGCGTTTCTCGATCTCGGCTTAGTTCGTGAGAATTCGAAGCTATCTGCTGAAAGATAAAATTATAAAAATATTATTTATTCCATATAAAGGTGATTACAAAGCATTGTAAGATGCGATTGTCTGTCTGATTTCAAGTTAACGAGACGTATTCGTACAGTAGGGCAAGCCTGGAGCTGAGATTGGACGTAACGGCGAAACAGGAAAGTGTAAAATAAATATACAAAGAATTCTAGGTCCATCTATTTTTTTTAAAAACATTCCTTACTAATAGTAGTGTAAATCTCGGAATTCAATCTTACACAGTTTTAAAGTGCATGTTTGTGCAAAGTAATTAAATATTAAAAGACCACTCTACTGCCACACTGTTCTGTGCGAGAGGCGTTTGAATGCGATTGACCAGAGACAAGAAGAGTGGCTTAAACGAAGGGAGACCTAGAGACATTTTTATAGTCCAGTGCCCAGCATTGGACTATAAAAATGTTATTGTCATAAAATTTATATTAATAAAATCGAATCTTTTCAGCAAAACTTATCAAATTCATTAAATTTAAATTCCATCTTGCCATGATGCCGAATTTTGCATTTAGTACTATTACTATTGACTCGTAGAAAAACTGTTTCATTTTCAATATTATTCTTCTGCAATTTTGTTGATTTTTGAGGGTATCACTTGTAATAACAAATAAACAAATAAAAAATAGAAATTCGACGTTTTAAACTGACGCCTCAATTATGACTTATCTATTAATCAATACAAAATTAGTTTAGTATTAATCCTTGTAGACATAAACGAGCACTTTGTTTGCAATATTGTTTAATACTAATAGCTTTTAATTGTCTTCTAGATACTATGTTTTTATAAACTTGTTAATTATATATTAGCTGTAAGTTTTCATTAATCAATAAAAAAAAAGTAATTACAGGACTTTGATGAACTTTTTGTTTATTAATATTTAAATTAATGTATTGTCTACCAATTATTTCCGTAAAGTAACTTAACTGTCTATTTGGTCAACTATGCGTAATACGCTGTACCGATAAGAACATTAAATACATATTTAAAAGGTCAACCTAAACTTACTTTTTCAAGAAACATATCATTTTACATTTAAAATGATATGTTTCCTGTTATTTATATTGTAATCTAAATCTTCAGGCTCATAATCTTACCTATTTTTAATTGTGAATCGTCATAGTCGGAACTTTTCTTGACTAGTCTTCGCGGTGATTTTACTTCATCTTCTGTTGGGAATGGTGGTAGATAGGTAGACGGAGGGTTTGTACTACTTGGAGCAAATGGTTGGGGGCACTTAGGATCCTTGGAACCGGGATAACACGAACTAGGTGTAGAAGGCGATTTTGGTGTTGTTTGAGGACATCGCGGATCGGTGCTACCAGGGAAACATCTAAGAGGAGCAAGAGTAGTAGGCTTAGGGCAACGAGGGTCTGTGTTGCCAGGGTAGCAGTTAGGAGGAGCTATAGTAGTTGGCTTGGGACACCGAACGTCTGTCGATCCTGGGAAGCATTTTAGCTGTTCTGTCGATGGCGGTAAATATGTAGGCGGATTTAATGTCGATGTTCTTGGAGGTTGTGGGCAAGTTGGATCTGGTGATCCTGGATAACAAATCGGCTTAGGAGGTGTGGAAGTTGTAGGTCTAGGACATCGTGGGTCGGTGCTACCAGGGAAGCATCTTGGTGCCTCAGGGGTTGTAGGCTTAGGGCAACGTGGGTCGGTGCTACCAGGGAAGCATCTTGGTGCTCCAGGGGTTGTAGGCTTAGGGCAACGTGGGTCGGAAAATTATTAAACATAGAAATAAATGAAAAAAGATAGTGATATAAAATTTTTAATTTTCTTAAAATATGAAAAGCGTTTATTCTATATTTGACCATGAAGTAAATATTTATTGAAGGAAAAACTATTCTTGTTCGTCCTCAGTTGCTATTAAAATTTTCCTGAAAAGTCTTTCTACAATTTTTTTTTAAATTAGATCGTAACATGAAAATACAGTTTTCTTAAAACCTAACCTAGTTAACCTAGTTGTTTTAAATTTGGGGGGGGTTTTATTACTATAAAAACCCTAAGGATACTACATTTGTTATTTCTTGTGTATCAGCTATATGCCAGTGAAAGTCCTATTAAAATCGACCTAGCCGTTTCGGAGATTACCCGGAAATAAACAGACCGACAAACAAAAATATTTTAATTTGTATTTTTGTTATAATTATCGTATATATATCGTCCAAGTAGCCACCATATTTTTATCTAGCGACCCGTCCCGGATTGGTACCAGTAGACCTACTAACAAAAAGAAAAGATCTTTTGTAGGGATAATATATTACATTGTATACTTTTTTTGTTTTTATGTTTTTGTATATTGCATTGGTACAGGAATAAATACAAAAAAAAGTTGTATTAATTTACAAAATTTTGATAGGAAATGTATCTATAATTAATATCACTAGGCCTCTATTAGTTGAGGAAGTCTATGTACAGCAGTGGACGTCTTGGTATATTAGTCGCTTAAGCTCATAAAAGCCACCGATTACCAAAATCTCAGTTTAGTCGTTCCAGCGTTTAAAGCACTTTATGAATCAGTCAGAACAAGCAAATATATTTGTCTAGCCTATTTGTTAGTTGAATATGTTTTTTGTAGCATTGTAATATTTTCTGGTTACAAATAAAGAATTTTATTATTTATTATTATATGTCCGAAATATATCGATAACTCCCACGTAAGTTGTTGTAATCTCATTTTCCCAGCTTTGCAGTAGAGCGTTACAAACAACTAAATTATAATATAAAAGCCACTTTTTAATATGATATTGTGTTCAAAAATATAATCGTCATTATTGAATACATAACTGTATAGACAAATGTGTGATACACTGTATACACAAATGTTATATAATGACGATTTTATTTCAATTTATATGTTTGTAACGTTTTACTGTGAAGTTTGCAATTTGGGGTTACAATTATTTACGTGGGATGTTGATACAAAAGAGGTACACAGAAAAATTATAAATACCTAAATTTTAAAGTAATATCACTATCCCAACAACACATATACTACTATAACATCATGTTTATGCATTTAAAAATGGCCAAGAGAACGCTTATGTGGAAGGGTTCCGTATATGATACGCTATAAACGTATTGTTAAATAACTTCAAAAGTTGTCCTATTTCGTTCAGAAATATTTTATTAATGAGGCTTTAGCATGTTCTATCAACGTGGAAATTTTCAATTTTCTACGTGTAATAGTTTGATAATGCTAAGGGGGGACCAACTTACGGGCAGACACACTGATGGACGGACGGACAAAGCAAAATGATAACGGTTCCTTATAATACTAAAGAACCCTAATCGATCTTCCCTGTCCTATATGTCCAATAACGAAAGATTTTTTGAGAGAGTCAGATTAAAAAGGTTTAAGGACTGACGCCGAAAACTGTTCCTCATTCAAGTTGCGGGAAATAGCTAGTGCAACATAAGTATGAATGAAGTAAATAAAAATTCCCGGTAAAGGATTCTACATATGCTTCAGAGATTTTCTTTGTATTAAATAATTTATATATGACTTATGCTCCCTTCCCGTTTTTTTAACTAGAATTATGAAATCAGAGTCCAACGATTAAAATCTATCAAGAAACAAAACTAATAAACCTTAAACAGACATATAAATATAATACTTTCATTTTAATAAGAAAAATTTTAACTAAAGATATTCACTCACAAATTATATAATCAATCTGTAGTGTCCCGTTTGCTGGGAACAAGTGGATTTACATTTTTCTTTTACACAATGAGTCTATAGGCATGTCATGGATTTCCGCAAAGTAACGCCTGATTCTATCAATTAATCCATCTAACATATGTCAGAGACTTTGTAAACATTTATTATGAAATTACACATTTAATTTTTATAACTTGTTCCTGAAGGGAATATACAATTGCTATAATAATGATAAACTGAGTGTTGTATACAACTATTTTTGATCCTCAATCAATTACTTATGAATTGATTAGACTTATGCTAGTGTTATAATTGCTTAAGTATAACTGGGTTCTAATGTACCAAATGTGGAGGGAATTTTCATTGTAGTGCTAAGGGTATCATGTAACTGTTATCAAATTTTAAATATAAAACTAATACTTAACGTAATAATATAATTCTCATGTATGTTTCTGTGCCCCTTCTTCCATGACCATGACTTTTTCGTAGACAAGAAAAGTTTAAAAAAAGCTGCACGGGCTTTCTCAGAAGTAGTGAGAATATTAAGATTTTTCTCTCAACCGCTGATTCAGTGTAGGAGGAAAACTAGACAGGTTAAGTTGGGGAAAAATTACCTGGTCGACGAACTCCTTTTACTAGAGGGCTCATTCGGTGTGGCTAGAAAAGATTCGATTCACTAGTACTTACATATTTGTCTGCAAGCTATAAGTTACCGATATCTGTAAATTGTATAGTGCCTCCTGTTAGCATATATAGAAGCTGGAGCCAAGCCAAGTTTGGCATTGCCATGTTTGACTTTGGCGCCAACATTTGATCAAATAATTGAAGTACTCAGTTTGATTGATTTGTAGTTTAACTCTACAATTACATTAATACATATTAATAAATAAATAATAAATCTAATAAACGTGAACTTATTATTAGTGTTTATTAGTTAGTAGAAATGATAATTTTCGTTTTTTATATGCATGTAAAGATTTAAAAAGTATTGTTTTTCTCTTTTTAGCGCAGAACTATATAATTTAATCAGCAAAACCAACCTTACATTGTACCTTCAACATTCTTAAGTTGAATACCAGAAAATGGGTCACTCATTCTACTCTAGTGTTAGTATGTGACTCAAATGCGTATTAAAATAAGGTCACTTGGCGACGGTTTGGCGACGTCGCTAAATTAGAAGCGTAGCCACGATTACTACTGGCTTCCTAGCTGGCGACGCGACGTCGTAATGGCGTCTCAGTGAGGTAGGGCTATAAGAGTTCCTTTTTTCCTTTAAGTACGGAACCCTAAAAAAGGATAGACCTGATTTCAAACCATCCTGGAATGGTTTCCCCACTTCAGTATGGAGGAAATATCCATGAACATGTTTTATGAATACGTTATTCAATCATTGACAAAGGTACAAAGAATTGATGGATCGAGAGCGATATATATAGACAGTATCGGATTCCAAGGTACTTTGGAAATTAAATACGTGCATACAATTGTGAAGTAAGAACGCTATGTCTGGAATTAGATTTTTTCCACATTCCGCCTGCTCAGATAATAAGATCAATTTAAAGTATCTTAGAGTCAAGGCAATTCATTGTATTGAACAGGTTTATATTAGTTATATATTAGTTTGAAGTATATATTAGTTTTAAGGAATTTATGTATATTTATTTGGTACCGAAAATACAAATTGGGGAACTGTAATGTTTTTTCGGATATGTTGATATATGAATAAATATGTCTAATGAAGGAGCCAGATATAGCTTCATTTGAATGATCATATAGTATGGCCGGGGACTTAGTATAACTGCACAAAGTTTTGTAGAACTTTGTAGACTTTTTGTTTTGTTTTTATGTTGCAAGAGGCAAACGAGCAGGCAGCATTAGCCTCATTTCTCATCTACGCATGAGTATTGGATGCGTGAATCTGTTTTTACTTAATACGAGTCTATTTTAAGAAATATCTATATTTTAACAAGCTCTCAACACTAAGTCGGGAATGTTCTTTATAACGTGTTTTTTTTTATTAAGTAAAGCGAAATTCTCTTTATATGTTTCATTTAAATGAACAAATTAATTAACTTACAGGTTTATAACACAACTTGCTAGTTCCACCTAAAGATGTTTTTTACCATGGATTCTTAGTTCAAAGGATAACCGTCAACACAACGTGCTTTTTAAAGATGCCTGAAATTATTTTTACTTGTGCTCGCCGTTCTCTTTGTTACCTCTAACATTAACGAAGAGTTAGAATAGAATCCTGTAAAAATGTACTGGATTCGATCTTACTGTGTTGGTGTGGTTTCTATCATTAAGCTATCTTGGTTTATAACAAATGTAACTCATTGATAATAAGTGTAAATATATTATAAGGTTTAAAACTAGGCATGTTTTATTTTTCTTAACTACATGAATATTTTTCAACTTATATGAGAATTAAAGTTAACTAGTATGATAAATCATCCAGGGCGTCAAATTCGGGTTCCTGGAAAGATCCCTTGTCACCGTCTCACGTTGCCAAGTCTTCAAATTATAATATAACGACCTCCTTACCTGTTTCAACAATAAAACCTTCAATGTTGTTTTACTAAGAAGTTTTCAATGTTGTGCAAAAAAAAATTCTTGGCGAAGTTTAAAAATATTATTCAACTTTATTTAGTTTTCAGAATTCCGAGAAAAAATAAACGAAGTTTATTTCAACATTTATATTCTATTCTTTTGATTTATTATATATTACTGTAAGAACAATGTTTAACAATTTTTAAAATGAACATTGTTTGATATATAATTACATACAGAAAGGACATGGATATAGTACCAGAAGTCCTACCACAAATGTCGAATAAGCAAATAAGTTTAATCGATATTTCGAATTTAGTCCTATCGTCAAATTACTTCGAACTGTGCCCTTTGGACTTTAGGCACATGTTATTAAATAATTTCAGATATAGGGTTGACAAAAGATGATCAAGAATATCAGATTGATTTGAAGAAATATTGACAACTTAAATATAAAAGATAAGTCCAGTATAGTGAACTTGTCTGACTTATCACAATCACTATAATTACGTAATATAGAACAAAGTCTTCCGCCGCGTCTTTCTGTTCGCGATAAACTCAAAACCTTCTCAACAGATATCATGCGATTTTCACCAATAGATAGAGTGATCAACGTATTTGTTAAATAACTTCAAATGTTGTTGTCGTTTTCGTTCTAAATAACTTTCTTAATGAGTTTTTAGCATGTTCTGTCAACATGTAAAATTTCAAGTCTCTATGTCTAATAGTTTGGAAATGCTAGGGGGGAGAACCACCTTACGGGCACAAAGTCAGACAGTAGTCCTACGGGAGCCTAAAAAGTGAACGATGGCATATGTCCCTAAGTATAACCCATAGTAACCATTTTTGCGTTATTCATATTACAAAAAAAAAAGAACTATTTACGAAGCTATTACAAAGAATACAATCTCTGAGTAAATAACGTTGTCCGTAGACAACTACAAAACCAGAATACTTTAAATGTGTTGCCGGGCTTTCATAATGATTTTTTTTCAAGGGTTCCTACGTCATGTCTACAAATGGTTTTAGAAAAAAGTTATGTGGGTACTCTCCAATATTATGAATTCAATAAATTGACGACCTTTGATCAAACAATAAATTAAACAGTTATAATTGTGACAACAACACTGAACCGCAAACATCAATGTTGCCATTTAAATCGAAATATCAAATGATTAACGTATTTCTGCAGACATGTCCATGTATGTATGTTCAAACCCTGCGGCCATCCAGCGTCAGGGTTGCCAGTTAAATGTTTAAGAAATATATATTACCTAACCTATTAGTCTTTATAAATGTATAATAAAGTGAAACACATTGCAATGGATTTTCAATGCGTATCTACTGTAGATTTGGTAAAATATTTTTTCAAACTTATTTATTTCTTTTTTTTTGTTCCTTACACAGGTTCATATCCAACCAACGAAAAGAAATAAAAGGTTTACTACTAATCTAACTTAGAAAATATTTTCTAGTTCTAATTTTGGAAAATTATTTAATAACTACTGATATATAATTTGATCACTGGCTAAAATATAGCTATATCTCTTTCTAAAAAAAGAAGAACAGCATACATCGCAAAATATCTCTTGCATTAATCCAAAGAAAAAAAAGTAAAACTAAAAAAATCTATATATTGAGCAAACAACATTAAATGTTCCAAGTAATACGAACAGTAAATGTTGCATATTGTTTTGAACTTCTAACGACACCAGTTTAGATTCGTCACACCGCAAACGACATACAACGTTTGTCCTATCCTCTTCTGATGAAAGTTAGTATGATAGAGTAGTAGTATATAGATGAATGTATATGTATGAAACATATAAGAAATAATAATTGTTCCCTTCCTGGACATACAACACATCAATGAAGTTTATATTTAAATTGTTTTAGTGTAGTTAAACATGATTTTTTTTATATATGTAAGCCATTTTAATAAAAGGGTGGTTTTTAGGGTTCCGTAGCAATACAAGGAACCCTTATAATTTCGGTTTGTCCGTCCATCCGTCTGTGGGCCCGTAAAATGGTCCTCCCCTAGCATTTCCAAACTATTAGACGCAGAGACTTGAAATTTTCCATCTTGATCGAGAATGCCATTTTTTAAATAAAAACCTATTACAGTAAAAAAGTTTCTATAGGAACTTGTTTTTGAAACGTAGTATTTAATTCGAATCCTTAATTTATTTAAAAATAAATTTGTTGGCAACCCTAATATCGTTGCATGTTTCTCTAACCAATAAAAATATAACAAACCAGTGAATGGAGAATTGTTTTAGATATTCGTTTGTTATTTTTTGACTTTGTATTTTGTCTAGTTTCAGTTGGAATGAATTTAATTTAAGCGAATGCAATGAAATGTGAACTTTGTGTTTGGAAACCAATTGTTTTCGTCTAAAACCTCTATCACAACGAGATGCCACGGCGACGTCACCGGCTACGTATCCTATCAATTTATATTAAAATTTAGGACAGGTAACTTATTTGGCGACGGTTTGGCGACGTATATACGACGACTACTGCCTGCTCGTCTGCCCCCTTGTAACATTAAACAAAAAAAAAAAGTCGTCAAATTAGAAACGTAGCCACAACTACTACTTGCCAGTTCATTGGCAACCACTGGTATCCATGGCTACGTCGCCACGGCGTCTCTGTGAGGCAGAACTCTAAAACCTCAACGGTTGGGAGGATGGACTGATATGTGTAACCTGGTACCTGGTAACTGGTTAAATGTCTATAATCTGAATTAGAACAATTTTCGAAATGCAAATAAGTACACCGGTATACCATAAAAGAATTTCTCCATTCATCCATCTTTTCTATTTACGGTAATACAATGGTCACACATTACATTACAATCTAGTTTAGGAGGAAATATATTACTAAAAATATCATCAAAACTATTACTTCTAGCACTAAATATAACCACTACAACAGAACACAACACCAATTGCGAAATGTTGATAATTCTAATAGTTACACCATCTTGGCATAAAATAATTTCCATCTTTTCTATTCATGATAATACAATGGTCACACATTACATTACAATCTAATATTAGAGGACATATGATACTATAAATAACATCACAACTATTACTTCTAGCACTAAATGTAGCCACTACAACAGAACACAACACCAATCTACACAAAGTCCCCGGCGACACTATACGAGTATGATCATTGAAATGATCATTCAAATGAAGCTATGTCTGGCTCCGGTATAACATTCGGTTGTCAAAATTACCCTTCGATATCATCTAATACTTGTGTGTGCAAATTGTGTAGCATGTGTGTGCGTGTGGTTTTATTTAAAAAAATTAAAATGGTAATATTGCATATTATAAAAAAATATTAGAGTTCGCACACCTTCCTATATATGTGCTACAATTGTACCAATTCTTACTCATCCGTCCGTGCAACTCTCATAAGATGGAATCTAAAGTTTTTGCTTTTTCTTCTTATATATTAGAATATTCTCCTTTAGTATTAAATCACGCGAATTAAGCCTCAACAAATCGGCCAGCCGTTTTGGTTATTTCATCATCCCATCTCGTGTAGGGCCGCCCTTTGTACCTTTTTCCTTTAGGACCTTTTTGCAGGATGTTACTTTCCTCGTCCATCTATTATCTTGTAATCGCGCAATGCGTCCAGCCCGTTTCCACTTTAGTTTCTTTAGCATATTATGTAATTTTAGTAATGTTTATTGAGTCATGTAAAATAAAAACAATAATAGTAAATAACATACCATAATAATCATAACATAATGGTCTCACAGCAAAGAGCCCGTACCGTCATCTTAAGAGGCTCTCGCTGGATGGTTGGATCAAAAGTCGGATACAGAAGGCGGTATTGCTTGAGACGGCACGTATAGTGAGGAGGTTCCTCTCTCTATGCGAAAATGTTCACAAGAAAGCCTCCTGAAATTTTCTAATTTTCATATGATACCTTTTGAAATTTAACATATTGTACGTTGATTTACATTGTGAGTAATATTTCTAAACCAGACTAGTTGTTTTCCACGACTTTGTCCGTGAATATTTAAAAATTCCGCGTGAAACTTCGAGAGCCTTCTTAATCTTCTCCTATCGAAAAGTCCTTTCGTGATGGATGTCTAATAACTATAAACTACATCCTTGACAAATTTCATCAATCAAAACGTCCCGCGGTTTTCGAGATTTTGTGTTATGTGACCTTTTGTTTATGTATATATGTATATATAGAAGATATATTTACACCTTAGGTAAGTGATAAAGATTTTTTTCCATCCTCTATTCTATAAGAAATTACATGCTACTTTGTGTTATGACACATCATAGTTAATTCTAATTGCAGATGTTAATTGCATAAAATGTTTTAAAGTAGAGTGGTAGAGTAGAATATAAAAAAAAATGTAAGTAATTCAATGTCTAATCTTTACCTCGTATGAGCTTTTTTTCTTTAAATGTTTCTGTCGATTTATAAAAAATTACTAAAATTTAGAACCGATGTTATTTCATCTTCGATAAGACTTAAGACTTAGGGCGCTTAAATAAAAGATACTATATAATAGATTAAATAAAACCAGCTCCCACAATTAAAGTATATAAGTAACTAAAACTACATTTACTTGACAAAAATACAAAGCTCCTTAAATCCACCCGTTGGCCGGGAATCGAACCCGGATCAACTGCTTGGAAGGCAACTATGCTGACCATTACACCACCAACGCCGCTATAGTAATGTTTGATATAAACGTACATTCGATAAGTTGTTTGCTTACAAATCGTTACATTTACGTACTATATGCTTATTTAAGTCTATATACAAAATTTCAATTGTTTGTTTAACAAAATTGCAATATTTCAGAATTAATATTTTTACCGTCTACATGATTACGCTTTGACACAGTCTTAAAGTAAAATGTATAAGTGTGTGTGTGTAAATCGTTTGGTATTGGTGTGCGTGTGGTTTTATTTTAATAATTTAATATATTAATAATTCATAGTAAAAGAAAATATTAGCATTCGCACACCGTTCGTTTTAAGGTTGAAATATCCGAAAGTGTTTCACCAAGTTGAATTGCTACAAAAAAATTGACAATAATACGTAATTCTAAATTTGATCTTAGAATAGGTTAAAAAGGGGTATACACATTTCTGCAATAGAGGGACCTAGCTTTAGTCTCTCTGAACTTAACTAAAATAAATTTTCAAAAAGGGTATAATAGTTATAATTTATATATGAATAAGGCTCTCAGGAGAAGTCGGCATATTACAACTTTATTTCATAAATATTCGTCTAAATTCAAATACTTTGGTCATTTATATTTGTCTAAGCGGGTTTTACTTGAAATAACGCCCTTTTAAAATCAAATACGACACTCCAACACTCACATATATAATATAAACAGGACCGAAACAAGTGGCGCAAATTCCTGTCGGAGGCCAAAACTCACTTTGGGTTTCTGAGCCGCTCCAGTAAGTATGTAAGGTACGTTATGAACATCAGTATTGCCAGTTTCTTACGTGTTCTGTAATTTTAAACATCATGGTGTTTTTTCTTTATTTTAATCCTTTTTTTTTCTTTATTTTATCGAATTTCCATTGCGAGTTACTACTATTAATCTTAAACTATTGATTTAGATTATAGATTATTAGCTGTTAACCGCAACTTCAACCGCGTCGTATTAGGTGAAATTTCAACAAATTCAATTTTCTTGTCTCTAATTCTTACGCCATTAAACCTTACCATTACCTCCTCCTTATTACCTGCTTGCCGAATCGGTATTTGTCAACTGTCGGAGTTGAATTCGCATGTCGACTGGAGTGCTTTATGCTCGGCTCCATAATTAATGGCTTGCGTTTACTCAACTCTATCGTAACTTCAGCCAATAATGCTATTAGTCTAGTATTTTTTTTTAATTTTCGCAAATATATATACACGCAGAAAATAATTATTGCTTCTGATGGTGCGGTCATTATAACCGCATGTAAGTTCGCAATAGTACCATTTACAGAGACACATATCTTTATATATAAATACAGCGTAGCGTACAAACCTTTGAGGAGGTCGTGGCCTAATCTGTGGTCGCTATTTGAGTCGATCGCTAGGTTAAGTTGCTCTTGCTGCGACCGGGTGATAGATGGGTGACCCATCCTAAACTCGTCATTAAGGGCCGGCAGCGCATCTGCTGGCCTTTCTGGTCGTGCAGATGTCCATGGGCGTAGATAGGCACTTCGGTGCCTGCTGCCTGCTCGTCTGCCCCCTTGTAACATAAAAAAAAACTTAATTAAATATATTATATAACTTTTACTTTTTAAATAATATGCCTGAGATGAAATATCAAAAAAAAAAAATGATTCATCACCGCAGGACTTCAACCTGCTCCTTCTGCGAAAAGTGAAACTGGGACGGTTTCCCAGAAGACACAGATTTGAGTCATTTTTGGTAAATTAACTTTCAACATTTTCAATCGGAAAGGTCTATGGTATAAAATATGGCTCAAAAAAGATAAACATAGATATAAAAACTAATATAATATATTTGTCAGAACATAAAAAAGTATCAATAGCCATAGATAGGACTGTATGGAAAGAGGGTAGGGACGCTTTTGCCCTTCAGTGAAAAAAATAGGCTCTAAATAGATAGATAAAAATAAACACTGGCTCTCCAGGGTTCTAATATGTGAAGACGAATCTTCAGAAGTGTCGGTAACGGTGACGTTAGTAAAAATCAATTTAATAAGTCAAAAGTTAAGAGGCTAGCCATTTGATCGAACGGCTGATTCCGTTAGTCACACTTCTCGTAACGCCCTCGTCACTCTCCAAGTCAGCGTGCGTAAAGGAGTTCTGCTTCAATAACAATACATTTTTGGCAGAGCTCGGCGTCGGTGCCGCACGCGCGGCCCGAGACGCCGCAGCGGCTGACGCACACGCACGACGAGGACTGCTCGGACGACGAAGACGTGGCCAAGGGGCACAAGTAGCCGGTACGCCCTGCCCAATTGCGCACGAGTTGATGCACAGCAAATGCTGTGGGCCCCCTATAACACGATGCTCTTATAACGCATTAACATTATTCTATTATATGCATTCGGGGCCGCACAAGCGTCCTACAACGCGTTCTTCTTATGCTCAATAAACCGACCGTGTTATAGGGGGGACTACAGTATAATGAGTTGTCCGGTGAAAACAACAGAAATATACGAGCGGCCTAAGGAGTCGACCATAAATTAAATCATTCACTAAAGAGGGGGGGAAGGAGTCGCCAAACCCGTGACGTTGTGTGAAAACCGGAGGAGGCGAGGGGTCATAAACTTTGTGACGTCACATGTGAAATTTAAAACTTTTTATCTTTTATTAACATACAACTTAAAATAATTCAAAGAAACTACTACTATATTGATTATGTAATGTCACACCAAGTGGAAGGAAATTTCGAACATGTGACAACCTTTTACAAAGACGGGAGAGTTGAAAAATCATAAAATTCATGTAATATAATTTAGGGATGACCCCTAATATAAACTCGGTAACATTAATCGGAACCCACTTTTTACGTGCCTTCCGAAATACGGCTGAAGTCCAATGTTTCAAAACCAGTGTTCGGATTCTCAAAACTTAACGACATCATTGAAAACCCACAATATTAAACGAAATCACTGAATTCTATATGAATATTTATATGGTACTTTCTGTTCCAGGGTTCTACACACTGTACAGCTGTTACACGATCTGATGGTAAGGTCAATTAAATGTTCTCATTGCCGTTACTGGGTAGATGTAACGATGAATACGCGAGGACAAGTTGTTGATTTTATATAGATATTGGTTAAATTATGTGAATATTGGAAACAACGGGCAAAATATGTGGGGACAGTTCAGTAATCCCCTATAACACGGTAGGTTTATTCCACTTACGTGTCTGTATTTTTCTTGTACGATATCGAATGTGCAGAATATATATATTATAGAATAATATTAATGTGCTATAAGAGCACCGTGTTATAGGGGGGATTACAGTATTATTCAATTGTTTTGAATTTACAATGATCATCGTCCATCCAAGCGACAACGGATGGTTTACTTCTTAGATTTAGAAACGAATTTATTCAGACCACAATAATTAGGTACTAGACCACACACTTAAAGTACTGACGCGATTGCGATTTTGCCAAAAAATGTTATCACTAGACGTTGAAACCAACAAAGTATGTACTAGGATGTAATCTCTTGTTATAACATAAAATTTAACTTGTTCTGATTATGTAAAAATGCGTAGTTTTTCGTATCTTTTCAAAAATATAAACCGTCGAGGATCCGTTAACATAAATATGATATATGTTAATATTCGTAAGTACATGATATGTCAATATTATGTACTTACGAATACCTAGCAAAGGGCTTTTTTGTAATATTAAAAAAAAACATTTATGTAATTCTTATTAAAACAAGGTTTGTGTATTTACGAAATATATATTATTTGTTTTTATGTTAAAATTAATAGTAAGAACTTTACAAATGAATAATTAATTGTTAAACTTTGGGAATCTCTCGCTTGTCGGGAGTTAAACTTTTAAAGTTTATTTTTTAAGCGTTTCCTCTTAAGATGAGGGAAAAGAAAGGCCCTCCAGAAGACGTTAAGGGTCACCCCAAAATCGTTTACATTCTATCATCCCGTCATATCATTTAATTTTTATTTTACAATCCTCATGTATCGTGTAAGTGAATCGGTCATATAAATCCTTACTGAGTTACGTCTGCTTGTTTGGCGATATTTTGTTTGCTTGAAATGTGTACAACGGCCAAGGACAGAAAATTCTCAAATAAATAGCATTATATGTGTGTCGCAGCCAACTAGCTTAATCAGCCGTTCAATTAAATTCCTAACCTCTTTTCTAATGGGCACCGTTCAACTAACTTCCTGAATGATACTCAGCCGTCATTGCAACTAATACTTTTTGCAGAAAGCTTTTTGATTTGAACTCAAAAATAATAAATAATATAATCAACAGGACATGGAAAATGATTTTAACGAGTGTCCATGTTCTCCTGTCGAAAAAAGATAGGTTAAAAGGTCGAGAAGTCTTAACGTTCTTGGTTTTTTTTTTTATTTAAACTTTGAAGAGGCTAGGCAATCTTGATCAAATGGCTGAATATCATTCCTGAAGTTAAATGAACGGCGCCGTTTAGAAAAGAGGCTAGACGTTTAATTGAATGGCTGATTAAGCTAGTCGGCTACCACATTATATAAATTATATTATCGTCGGAGGCTGGAAGAAAATGTGATAATATAAAATAACATACGGTGTCTATTGTGATCGCTTTGTGTACCGTAGATAGGTTCGTACAGCGTTATAATAACGTTTATTATATTATGTTTATAATTTATTTAAGATGTCTTCATTTTTGTTGTTAAATGTTTACCGAATATTTATTGTTTTGCTTTTGCAGTTGAGTTCAATTATTATAAATTATATTGAAAATTAAATTTTTAATAAGGTTTAAAACATCGTCAACATGATATTTTTGGTTACGGAATTATGTTTTTTATTTGGCTTAATTTGTTTATTATTTCGCTTAGTTTAAAAAATATATAAATATGCACCTGCTTATATGTTAAAAAAATATTATAGTCAGCAAACTTTTCTTATCCACATTGCTAAAAGTGATTAATTTTTTTGTCATTTAAAGCACTTATCTTCCCATTAAATTTGCACTATACCAAGTTGAAATAAAGGAGGTAACTTTGACGTTACGATTCCAGTTTCAGAGAGGAAGAAATTTGGGCTTTACAAAAGGCGTGTGTATGGAATTGTGGAATTCTTGCAAGATTTATGTAATGTTTCTAATTATTTGCTGCAAGCCATTAAAAGTTTGTCCTCTCTAAGTGTATCACATGAATTGAACGAATGAAAACTTCCATTTGCACAATGAGTGAATGAGTCGAGCGAATAATTAGAAACTCTTTCTTTTTTATGGGTAAAGATATCTGCATTTTTGAGTTCCGTAGTGCTACAAGGAACCCTTATACTCATAGTTTCGCCCTGTCCGTCTTTCCGTCCATCCGTCCGTCTGTTCCGTGTATCTTATTACCTTTTTATTATTACCTTACACTTACGTTTATTGCGTATCAGCTACGGAACCCTTCTAGATAGTCATCTCTTGGCACGCTCTTGGCCATTTTATTTCTTAATTTGAAAAATAGCCATTATTTTTATTATCTTTATTTTAGGCTGGAAACACGTTTTATAACCTACACGGAAGGCACCAAGGCCGAACCAAAACGTCAAGTTAAAGACATCGTTGAAACATTCAGTCAAAATGTAAACATTCCAGCAAAGGAGGATATGCTACCTCTAATTTCTAAAATGCCTTTAGACCAGTGCTACCACAAATAATAATTGTATTAACAAATGCTATTGGTGGTTTTTATGACGGTAAAGAGATGGAAGTTGAGGGTACCTATAAGAACAATGTGCTAATTTTATCTGGGAATATTCACTTAGGTCTTTGAGACCAATAAAGAAAGTGCAACCACGTCTTTGTATTATTTATAACGAACAATATGTAACCGATAACTTATTTGTCAATTTAACCAAATCACATAGTTTCTTATAAGCTGTAGTCCCAATTGCTTAAAATATTATGCTATTATTTAGAATTCATGGAATACCACATAAGCTATGTATATACTCAGTAAAATAACAACTAAAAAATAAAAAAGTGATTTATTACTATGAAATGTGGTTATTATGTATGATAACACAAATACACAGACTTGGTAAAATTAATTAAAATACTTTAGTAAGCAGTATAGACGTAGTGGTTTATGTTAAAATTACTACTAGGGATATTATATTTGTAGCTTGTGATCAGGATTTTATGCCTATTTATATATAATTCTACTGTACGTGTGTATATGACTGAACTCCTCCTAAGCGGCTGGATCGATTTGAATGAATTTTTTGGATGCGTTTGGATGGGGCCTAGGATGGTTTAGATTCACAAATCCACCCGGAATGAGAACTCAGGAAGAATAGGACAGATTAAAAAAACTTGTTTAATTGAATCTACAAACGTATAAGTCAGTACATCACCCTAGCAAAGCTAAACCTACCAATTTTGTATAATAAATTAGTAGTACTTTATTGTTATCATGGAAATGTATGAAACTCATTTTTGTAAGAACTTTTAATAGAAGAATATTTTCAAAGAGTGGCTAACGAGTTTGTTGCCGATTCTCCTCGTGGCTCGATTTATCCGAACCAGTGGCAACTTTTAAAATATATGACGATTCAAAAGGGCTTGTAAAAGTCTGCTGGATTAAAACATGCATTGTTTTAATTTACTCGAACGAAGACGTGGGTATTAAATAGTCTCACATATTATATCACTAACTTCGATAGACAAGAGAAATTAACGTATACCGGTCAAAGTCCAAAACACGCTTGCAATTCATCGGTCAATTTTTGGTATACTTATTGTTTTTTTTAATATTACAAGGGGCAAACGGGCAGGCGGTTTATCTAAGCGACTACTGATGCTCATGGACAACTGCACCACGAGATGTCTCGCAGATGCGTTGCTGGCCTTTAAAGAGGGGCTTAATTTAAGTAATGTGTTATATAAGTCCTGTGTGTTACTGCTGTCAGCTGACTACGCTTGCATAGAATGATTATATCTGTATTAACGATGATTCCGAATTTGTTATATAGCGGATTTGTATTTAGTTCTTGCAAATATTATTTTTGTTTTTACTGGAATTTATTGCATAACAAATAACAAATTTTACTTGCCCACGTATGTTTTATCTGACGTCGATAATTCGACATGTTATATTGGGGACTGGTTTGGTTCTGATTGGAAGAATTTTTCCTTGGAAATAAATACTTTAAGTTAATAGTGGCGGTTAGTTAGTTATCTTACATTGTAGGAATGCCAAATACTTTAAGTGTATAATAGATATATTAATAAATGAAGTGAAAATTTTGGTACCATTTTACGAAACTTGCGCGGACGGAAGATTATGTAAGCACAATTATAGTTTATATGGAGGTGATGCGTAAATGCGAATATTTTTATAAAATGTGTATTATTAATGCATTAAATTGTTAAAATAAAACCACACGCACACCAATGACAAATGATTTAAACACACATGTATACATTTTACTATAAGATTGTGTAAAAGCGTAGTTGTGACTGCCGTATGTATATTACTTATAACTTCGCTTTGTCCATCCGTCCATCTGTCTTTCGGTAAGGTGGTCCCCCCAGCATTTCCAAACTATTAAACGTAGAGACTTGAAATTTTCCATGTTGATAGAAAATGCCAAAAACTTATTAGAAATTTTTTTTCTGAATGAAATGGGACAAAAACTTTTGAAGTTATTTAACAAATATGTTTAGAGCATATCAGATACGGAACCCTTCTATTTATGTGTGTCTTGACTTTGTGCTTGTAAATGCTTTTGGCCATTTTATTTCTTTTTTTATTTAAAAATCCAAAACAGGAAGACAGCACAAAGTTGACTGAAGTAAAACATTTTCCATGTATGGGTACTCACTTGCTTCGCTATCGCGGTTAACTAGCTTTACCTTCATGATATAGCTTTTTGCCAAATTTTATGGTTCACGGGAAATACCCATAACTTTTTTCATTCCCATTGCAAATGTACTAGTATGGAAAATGCGACATAAATGACCATATATTTTGATTGCGTAGACTTAGGAGTTTGATTTTTTCGTAGCTTTAAGGGATCGCAAACCTCAGTATTTAGTATTATTTTCAACTTTATAGCTCTACGCGTTTGTGAGAAAAAGAGTCTTGACTAAGAGACATACAAACATACTACACTTATTTGACTTTCAAATACAGAACTGATGATACACATATATAGCATATTTATATTTTAAACTTCCCACTTCTCAATCGAAATTATTATTAAAATCTCTTGGTATACATATTTTTTTTCGTTGTGTTTGTTATTGTCAGAAGAAGGTTTTTATGAAAGAAAAAATTAAGTAAAGTTGCGCAGAAACTTGTAATTTAAGATTACTTAACAACCATATTAAATTACTTCTAAAGTAAACTCAGCGCTTTTGAACGGGAACTGGAAGAGGATAGGAAACGGGCATAATATTATAGGATAATGGAATGTAGTAAACAGTAAGTATCCCGTTGTTCGGGCGGGACAACGTCTGCTGGGTCCGCTAGTGTCAATATAAATAAAAAAAGCATTAATAAAAAACTGTGCAACATTGACATTACACACATTTCCACATTGTTTTGGGTGCTAAGCAGAAAATACGTCCTTTGTTTTGTAGAGATTAATGATAACTGAGCTGTGATGAGAAGCTCCTGCTCCTTTGCCTTTAATTTTGTTGTCTAATTCTTAATAGAACGTGTCTTATTAGATTACTATTAAGACATAATAATAATTAAAAGAAGGCGATTTGCATCAAACAGCACGTTTCTCAATCTGAGTCCCTAATTACCGGTTGTTTAGGTCCTTGCCACGCAGCCGGCGGACAACTATTATTTATATATTTTTAAATGTTCGTCTTTTTATATTAATATTTAAAAATATATTTACAATAGGAGTGTGAAATAATTATTAGTCATAAAAGATTGAAATATAGTAAATAAATTATAAAAAAACAAGGCACAGAGAGTTAATAAATACAAGTTATAAATTGAGAAAATGTTTGGGGTCGTCAAAGGATGGACAGAAACCCGTCAAGAGCCTGGTTGAAATCGCGACCTAGCTGGGCTATTGTTGTGCCTTGAGCTACGACGGAGTACCCAGCAAAAGGTTGTTTTTGACGTGATAACGTCTTATCAATAGGCTGCACGCACAAAAAAGCGTGACTCATTGTCACGTTCCGCCTGAACTGAAAGTGCAAGCGAGAGCGCGGAATAATTGATAGAGAGGCACGATCGGCCTAAGCGTTAGGCGTTAATACGTAAAATTATCGTCTGTAAACCGACTTTAGAGACAACCAACTTTTTAATAGCTGAGAGAGTTGGAGATTAAGCCGGGTCATTTACAGTCTGTCTTTTACTGAACATTCTGTTGATACCAGTTCTAATAAACGTCACAATATTACTCGCTGTGCGTGTATACTGAAGGTAGTCTGAAAGTATCACCCTTAATCGCTCCAGGCACTTTAGGAGACCACAAACATACGTAAATTGTTATTAAAACCTCCTAGAGTTATTCCGGTCCAGTACCAGGGTCCGCTTAAATTGCAGAGGGTGTGGCTATGGGGCGAATTAAGATGACCCACTGCCGTCTGACAACATTCCTGGAGCCCCAACAATCTCTATAATTCTATGACTAATATCAGTCAGTTAAATTAATCGAGCCTGCTTTGTTTTACGTGCCTAACGAAATACGGAGAAGGCCGGGAAATTCGCGTACCGTACAAAGTTTAACTCACGCTAGTTTCTACATAAGATCACTATATGTAGATATCTCGACGTTAGACACCCAAGGTGAGGCTGACGCTGTCGAGGCCAATAGGACAAACAGCAGAAACCACACAAAAAAAGAACTGTAGGTGAGACGCAGCCGCTCCGAGGAATTTCGGCTAGCCCGGCCCTACTTCACATCTACCCAATATATAACTTAACTAGTACTTATATCCAATATATAACTTAATCATAACTTATTGAGTTATGTAAAAACTTAAGTTGCATAAAGTACGAGTGTAAAACACGACGCTGAAGTCGTATCCTTCCGTTAACTTTGTCACTGGTTGTATTTTCAAGCGAACTAAGCACTTTGAAGAGCTCAGAAGTTAAAGTCGTGCTTTGTAGACACGGTGCACTAACTTCTGCTAAGTATTAAGAGTTAAATGTTTTGCTTTAGTATGTCTGCGTAATATAAGGGTTTAAAATGAATATAATAAATTAATTTTGGGTATGATCTTGAATAAAACCAACTAGCTGTGCCCGCGACTTTGTCCGCGTAAAATAAGGTAAAAAAAATGATTCCAATTTAGCGTGATAATTATAGCCTACATATTATAGTCTTTCTCGATAAATGGGCTATCTAACACTTAGAAAATTATTAAAATTGTACTAGTAGTTCCTGAGCTTAAAATATAGAAATTATAAATATATTAGTCGGCTGTTACTTACAACATAGATATAAGTTTTCTATGTTTGTTTTTTTTTTCAATTGTTATTATATACTTTACGGATATTCAGTATTTATTTGCTTAATAACAATATATCGTTTATTAAAGACACATATTTATTGTTTAAAAATAAAAACAATATTTACAAAAATATTTTATTAAAATACAGCTTATGTGTATTTAAACAGAATTAACAATAAAACTTAAAAAAACTTTAACTTATTACCAACTTAAACATCACTTCTGGAAATATTAAACTACATTACTTATTCGTATTTTGTACAATGATTTCATTTCTTATCCAGATGAAATATTGCAAAAACGACTATTAAAATATATTTTTTTATCTCGATACAATAACAAACTCGCATTTTTTTTTTGTATTCTTTAATCCGATCGCCGGTAAAACTACACAGGATCACTCTATGAACCTATCTAAACACTGCCTGGATCTACATCAAAATCGGTCCAGCCGTTCTGTAATCAATGGAACACATACAGGCTAACCTCATTATATATTATTTGTTAAGACACAAGCTAATCAACGATATGAATGCAATGTTTGGTTTTGTTACCGATTACTAACTAGTGGACCCGGTAGACGTTGTCCTACCCGAACGTTGCCATACTACTATAACTACATAATATTATTCCCATTCCCTTATCCGTTCCCGTTCCCGATCCTTTCAAATTCCTTTTCCCAATATTTTCAAGTGTAATTTGGGTACATATTTGCGTTGTATGTCAATACAGACAGACGTTTAAAGTTGACGAATCTTGTCCTAACAAAAAAGAATTATGCTATTAGGTGCAGCCATTTATACAGAAGAAGATAGAAGATAGATTATTACATCTGGATAAAAAATAGAGGTCAATTCGTTAAATTTTATCAGTACCGAGCTCATTTTATCTTCTGGGGTTAACGTTGCGTTGTACTGACGACATCCCATCCACAAATCTAGTTTGGAACAGCACATTTGCGTTGTTGAACATCCCGTCCTTGAGGGACACGATTATGAACTGAAAAAATATATTTATAACAGCTTTTAGGGTTCCGTAGTCGTACAAAGAACACTGACAGTTTCGATGTTATACCGAATGAGTTGACCAAAAATGTTAGATGTGAAAACATTACAATCCCTGTCCGCGCATCTCTGTGGAACCAATTGCCAGGATCAGTGCTGCTGCACCGATATGACTCTTGGGTCATTCAAAAATCACACGAATTTTACAATCTCTTATCCTCCCCCTCGCGTCCTTGTCAGAGGTTGTCACATTTTCAAAAACGGGGGGGACTATAACCCCCCTCCCCCTTGGGGGGTTATAGTATCACAAAGCTAAGAAAGCCAAACTTCACGCACTTATATTCATAATTGTAGAAGTTAGACATGATCTAAAAAACGGCCGGACGGGCAGAAGAAAAATTTCAGGAATTCGTTTTGTCCGTCCGTCTGTCCACCCGCAAGGTGGTTCCCCTAGGATTTCCAAGCAATTAGACGTAGACTCTTGAAATTTTCCATGCTGATAGAAATTTAATTAGGAAATTTAGTTTGAGCGAAACAGGACTACCATTTTTAAACATCAGATACGGAACCCGTTTACACAATCGTCTGTGGAGACTTTCTACGCCACTTTTTATTTCATTAAATCTATAGGTTCTAGAACTAGAATTTGTGTGACTGTGTGTCTGGTTATGTGTGTGAGTGCGTATGTGACCGTGGGTGTTTATATAGGTGACTATGGGCGTGTGTTTAAGTGACGGTCATGTACCGCGTCCACAGTTAGTCAGTTGTTAGTCAGTCACCTGCGAGTGCTTGAAGTGCTCCTTGAGCATCTGGCCGATGTTCTGCGTGTGCGAGAGGTCGAGCGCGGCGTCCACCTCGTCCAGGATGTAGAGCGGCGCCGGCTTGAACAGCAGCATGGCCAGCACCAGCGACAGCTAATTGAAGCGACAGGAGAACGCCACTAACGCTTGGAAGAAACATGTTTAGCGTTAGCTATAGATAGAGAAAATAAATCTGACCTCAAACAGACTGCCTATCAGACTTGGGCTTCGGCAAAAAACAGCAAAGACGCGACTGCTCCTGATCTGAGGAAACTTTACAACGCTGCTTCCAGGTCATACAAACGAACTCTAGCCAAGGCAAGGTTTAAGCACATCAACGGAATTGGCCAGAGGCTGGTGAAGCTTCCCTCCGGGAGTCGTTGTCTTTGGTCTCTTGCCAAACCTGTTCAAGGTAATTTCTGCTACCCATCTTTTCCACCTCTGCGCAAACCAGATGACACCCTGGCCTACACTGCCAAAGAGAAAGCCGAACTTTTAGGGTCACTTTTTGCTACTAACTCCAATCTTGATGATGGGGGGAGAACACCGCCCACTCTATCCAGTTGAACACGAAATCTTCAAGGCAAGGAGGTAATTTATGAGACTATTGGACCAGTTTAAGGAAGTCTAAGAGCGCTCGTAAATTCTATTTTACGCCGAGGAAGACGCAGGAAACAGCTAGTAAAAAGTATAGTATGAATACTTCTTTTGGCTGGATGAGATTGGCAAGGGCTAGAGGAGAGTGGCAGAACCAAATGGAGGCCTATGTCCAACAGTAGATTATCGAGGGCTGACAATGATGAAGATTTATCCTTTTTTTATTGCCAAATGGTCGACCAGTTGGACATCGAACGGAAAAGGACCGATTATCCCCAGTATCTCCGGTAATTAAATAAATACTAATTGCATTACTTGGGATACGGATCGAGTTCGAAACTCCCTGTATTATTGTCAAGTTTTATTAAAATCCGTTGAGTAGTTTCTCCGTAACCATACGTCCATACATCCATGTGTGGAAATTTCACATTTATAATTTTAAGTAGAATGTTGATTCAATGACTATTATAAACTAAAGCGTCCTTTACAATCTTTACTACCTTTAGTAAAATTTTATATAATAAACTACCTTATTGCGTATTATAACTTCTATTTTTAAGCATATTGTCGCCACTTCAAACTCCAATGTTATCAGCGATCGGAAACGTGCTAAGATGGATCTACAGCATCAGATAAGTCTCTCCGCACTCTCCCACATTAACGATAAACTAAGAATAAAGAAAC
Source organism: Charaxes varanes (assembly GCA_024363005.1). Taxonomy (NCBI): domain Eukaryota; kingdom Metazoa; phylum Arthropoda; class Insecta; order Lepidoptera; family Nymphalidae; genus Charaxes; species Charaxes varanes. Next base: position 689,347 of record JANCMC010032241.1, read on the forward strand.
TCTTAGACACGGCTAAAACGATAACGTTCGGATCAACACGTCAAAATGTCATCCCCCTGCAGAATATCACTCAGTAGAGTGCAAACAACAACTTCCAAAAAACAATATGCTTTTTTCGGAAGAGTAACCAATCTCCATAATTATCTTTTCTTATGCAGTCTTTTTCTGAACAAATATGACCGAAGAAACTTCATGAAGCGAGCATATTCAATACTCATGGACAGGCAATGAAACTGCATCAACCAGAATAAAAAAAAAACGTCTATATCCTTGCCGTAAACAATCATAAATGAAAAACTTTAAGGAATCTCAAACAAAATACGCGAACTTTAGCAAAATTTATGACATTTACAAAACACATTATAAGTAATGCAACTATTAATCCAATAAAAATTACGTTGCAAAGCTCACGTTTCTCTCTATCAATCTCCGTATCTCCTTATCGGACACGCGGCGATCTTAAGAAATTGCGTATTAAAAAAAAGACAACATTAGGAATATTACATATGTCTTGTCTAAAAATATAAAAAAAAATAAAAATAAAGTGGCAAAAAGCGTATATATAACGCTCGCTTATATAGAAGGGTTCCGTATCTGATACGCGAGAAAGCTATTTAAACAACTTGAAAATTTGTCCGATTCCGCTCAAAATAATTTTCCCAGTGAGTTTTTAGAGTGTTCTATTGATATGGAAAATTATAAGGCTCTACATCTAATAGTTAGGACATCCCGGGGTGGGGGAATCACATCGCCGGCAGACATACGGACGGGCGGAGAGACGGAACGACATAAAAATTCCAAATTGCCAAACTCATGTTCTTCTGGTACATTTGTTTTGCACATTCACATATAATGCAAAGTTTTAAGAAAACCGAATACCCCCGGGCGGACTCATGATTTACGCTCCTTCTATTCACAAATTACTATATTTTCGCAATTGTAAGAACCGACCTTCCCGGATCTGTGTTAGTAGCTATTAATTATGTTCCTTGCTCTTAATCTATTAGGTGTCGCGATTGCTTAGCAGAACGCACTGTTAGTGTTAATTGTCAATGTCAACCCAAAGACTGATTTTAAATTAAAGTTATGTCAATCATATACTGTGATCTGTCAGTCGTTACAGAGGTGTACGTTGAGAGTGGACGCTATATTACAATACAATGTTTTGATATTTAAATGGTACGTAATATTTTACAAAACAGAATAAAGTTATTACTTTTATATCTGATGAAAAAAATTTGAATATTCCATTATATGAGCAAATTACAAAAGCTTGAAATTCTTAAATTAATATGTCACTTTTTTCAGTGTGTGCATATTTTTAACGTTACATTACTGTCAGAATACTTTTTAGGAGCCGTAAAAATATTCAAATTTACTAAAACATTTTTATATATATATATTTTTTGTAAAATTAAATTTTCTTAACATGGAACATTTTAACGTGATAATTAATTTAAGCAAGGAATGCCATTTTGGTGTTATGCCACACGTTTTGACTCATGATTAATGACAAAAGTTGTTTTATGCACTTCAAACAAATTACATCTATAACACTTAAAACTAACCAGTATTCACATAAATTTAACAGAGAAGTTAATTGATACATCTTGCTTACATACTATGTCAAGATTGTATAGACAAAAAAAGATTAGCAGAGAAAAATATACTTTGAAGATTAAATTTTATGCAACTGTGTATAATTTATTATTAAACAGTTACTTCTGAGCTCATAAGAAGTTAATAAATTATAAAGATAAAATTAAGTAGAAAAATATTTACTAAAATTTTGGAATTTTTAAATAATCCTACTCTATCCCATTTGAGTTCCAAACAGTCAACTTAGGAAAGATAGCCCGCTCTGAAAAGGGTACACGTTTCGAGAAGTAAAAAGATTCAAGCGATGAGTATGCAAATGAAGGTATTGAAAACTAAACGAGGCTTTAGTTTTCGAAAACCAACCATCACTTAGGAAATTGAACTTCATTCCCAGTTTCCCAGCTGTGGGAAAAAAAGAAGATACATTAAAAAAAACATAAACCAGTCATAAAGACTGCTAACCGAAGGGAAATCTTAAAGCTACGAGTATAAACAGACAAGGCAAGCCACGTGACTATATCGACCATCCCTTACATGAATTTACTGCCCCTTTTCACTTCGAAAAAGTCGAGTGTCTTCAGTGTACACATGGCTTAATGACAAAAAAAGTCCGCACTCTCTTCTCACCACCAAACTATTCATTTACATAAAACCCGAGAGAAAATAGTAAATAAGAGCGGTGGTGTAGCTTTCGGGTTGCAGCATTACACCGATTTTCCCTCGTATTCATTCGCGGATTAAAGCAAAGTTTAGTTTCTCATGCAAAGAAAAAATTGTCTCTATTCTATGAGAGAAATTCAATAGAATTATTTTATAAGAGAAACTTCAAAGAAAAATTTGTCTTTATTTTATTCAATGATGCCATGTCATGGGTCTCCCGTAGCAAGGAGCTGATTTATATAATATTTCTAATACAGAAACAGTTTTCATTCCACTTATTACATCTAACGTCTGAGATCGTTCACGAAAAAAAAAAATTTTTCGAGGGAAGAACAAATAACCCGACTGTTGGAGAGAGAATATGGATCAATTCAAAGATGAAGATTTATTACTCGCTGCTAAAACCATTTACTCGCATTATTATCAAAATAATATATATATTATTTTGATAATAATGCGAGGCGCCGCTGAGAGCAAATAACAATTTAATTTTCACTATCAAAAAAACATATTCGTTCCTTGGGTCACATTTGTAAACAAGATTTGTTCTTATTTGTATTTAGCTAGAAAATTTCAAGCACCACACAATGTTTGTAATAAATTGTTAATTTATATGTATATAAAAATGAAAGGTGAATTTGAAAACAAGGTAATTTATAGACATCCGCTAAGATCAGATTTTCCAATAGGACCATTTTAAAAAGGTAGAAGGGCGTAATTTTCCGCGCACGTAGTCGCGGGAAACAGCTACTGTTACATATAACATAGTACCAGCATCATAAAGCCTTTATTTAAAAAAAAAACACAATGGTCCTCCGAGAGTGCTTAGGGAGATAAACTCTTGAACATATAGAGGATGCGGCCACGATGCGATCGTCTAGTGGAACGGAACCAGAGGTTTGGATACAGTAACAGTATTGCGAGTTAAATGTTTTTGTCTATCTCAAAACTGTCAAAAGACTGATTAGATTTCAGAAATTGAGATAATGAAATTCCCTCAACGCACCATATTTTTTTTATACGTAGCCCCCAATAATGAAAAGAGAAGTGTCCAGTTCCACTGATAGAGGCAATTCATTGCAGATCGCGACTATCGGAGGGGACAAAATTGTGCCTAGTCACGCATGACATTGGAATAATGTTTGAATTGTGTCAAATGTTGGTCCAATTTGTTTAAGTTTGTTTTTGGACTTCAATGGTCTACCAGAAATATTTGAAAAAATGTTTGTCAATAAATGTTCTTTTACGGTTCGTTTATTATAACTGTGTGTCTGCTGTGTTAAAATTATTCAATAGTAGTTTAATTAGTAAGTTTCCAGTACCCAATTAATTGTTTTGAAACTCTTTGTATGTCTGATAACGGTATTGTACCAGTATCTGCTAAAATTGTAGAGGATGTGGCTTGTTGGGCGAGTTACAATGACCGAATGCCGTCTGACGTCACATTCGGAACTCCCACAATCTAACGACTAATATCCCTTAGTAACATTAATGGGGACTCACTGTTTTACGCGACTTCCGAAACACGGAGAAGGTCCGACATTTGATAGCCAGTGTCAATAGGTCACCCATCTATCATCCTGCCGCGGTTAGAATTGCTACCAAGCGATCGACTCAAATGCCGACTACAGATCATACAACCAGCTCCTCTAATGACTTTACTTAACTATTTTGACTAACTCAAATAATTATCGGACTAATGTCAAGATTGGTTCTTTTTTGTTGTGAGATTAATATTACTTATGTTGTACCGCTTTCCTCTCAGTCAGGTCCAAAATACTTATCACTTAGTTCCAAGCCATCAATAAAGGCGTTCCCCATAATCCAGCAGTGAATTGAAAGTGAACGCCATTATTCCATTGGATACGAATCGATCAGGGGATTGCAAAATTGACAGTTGTTTGGCGATTTGTCAACGAATTGTGTTACTAGGATTAGATTCGTGATTTATAGCCTGTGGAGATTTTAATTAAACTTTTTTTGTTATTAACTATTGTAGTTAGCAGCTATTGTTATTTTGGGTGCATGCGATGACCCCTGGGTTATCTTTGCGGTTGAACTCTTACAAATTCCTGCGAGTTTGCCTCTTGAAAACCATTTCAAATTCTTCATCTTCAATTGAACAATGCATAATAGTCTAAACAACATCCTTAATTAATTGAATTACTTATTTCATTCTCCTTGTTCCAATACACTAATTCATTCATTAACTTCATCTAAAATGTACATTCGAAAATGAAATTGTTATCCCCTTTATATGAAAACAAACACAGACGGTGAAAATGCAAGGCAGCGGGCGGTTGCATAGACGAGGAGTCCCTCGGGAGTACAGGACTTCCCTCCGTAAGAAATATAGGGTAAATTTTCATGCAATGCCATCTTTACCCAGTCTCCCTCGACAATTTACGAGTACACTCCCAATGTATTTTATTGCAATGTCCTAAGGAATATATTTGAGTGTTTGCAAAAAGGTATAAGCTTGTCAAAACGAACGTTTTATACATCACAATGGGGCAAGTAATTTAATTGATGACTCGTTCGATTTACAAGAACGAACGGTGGGCGGAATTAAAATACGCTTTGAAACGTGTTAGATTTTAAGATTCCCTACCGTTTCGTCTTATTGGATTTGATGTTACATTTCGTTACAAAGTACTTTTTTACCTGTATTGTATAATGGGGCATAGTACTTTACGATGTATTGTAAGTTCTTTATTAGAAACGATATCTGAAGCCGCCCTAATAGGATCAGTGTTAGTGGCAACTATAAAAAGCACTCTTAAACCTACATCTGGGTTACAAGTCTCAAGCACTATGGTTCTTTCCCCTGCAACGCAATGGACTCGGCACCAGCTCGGTGAATCCATGGAATGTTAAAATATCGTCTCTATGCGGGACATGTTTTGCTTTACCAATACGAGACTACATTTTTCGAATCAAATTTTCGGTTTATAACTCTCAAATGTATTTTTATTCAAATTTAATAAGCGCTTTTAAATCTTAAAATATTAGTACATGTTGTTCGAAAAACTGTTTGCAGTTTATAACGAGAACAACACGAAAAGTGTCATCAAAGCCGTTTGACAAATAACGAAAACAATGAATAACAATAAAACATTTAAATTTATAGAAACACCGTTTAACCCGCGAACCCAACCTCTGGGTCATTCAGGCAGATAACCACCAGATTTATATACAGTGATTTGTAACTTTGTATCGCTCGATAGCTAACCGTGCGTTTTTGTAATAAACGACACGTTTTAGACGAAATTTGAATGTTATATGTCAGTTTTGTCGCAGTTTTCGCTGTGTTTGACAATCCTCCATGTTTTTGTGATCGATTGGATTGTGTTACATTTATCTGAATATTTCTGCCTTTATCCCGATGACTACTTTTTGCCTCGTCTAATTTTGCTACTTACTCGTGAAGTGATTGTTTTTAAGCGATGAAAATGCCTATTATAGCTCCGTACTTTTTTTTATAATTTGCAATCCGTTTTATGTGGACAAAAATTGATTAAATTTTACTAAAATGAAAACAACAATTTCTTGGACGGTAAGGTTTAGTCTGTCATCAAAACATCCTTAGGAAATAACATTTCCAACAAACTATCGCGAAGATTTAACTATTTTGAAAACTTTTAGGAAGCAAATCCAAAATAGTTTAGGGTCTTACGGACCCAAGACTCAATACAACTGTCGTTAATCATAGTGATAGTTGCGAACGGGTTGACTGCTTCTGTGGGTTTGCACAAGTTTATTTCCAAGACTATCGCACTAAGAGGGATTTAGTTTACCGACTGGGCTTTACATTCTCTTAGGATCAAATACACTGTATTTTGGTAGTAGACTTTGTTTGCCGTCGCTTCATTTGTTTGGTTGGCCTGAAGTTCGTCAAGTTGTCCTCAGTATGAAATGAATATATTGTCACTCTGTTGCCACCAGCAGCCAAAAGGAAATGATCCTTGTCAGCAATAGCCAAAGCGGAGAGATCATGAGCAGCAGCCAAGGTTCGCAGCAATTGAGCACTGTGCAAGCTGTATATGTAGATTCTCTGATCAGCACAGCCCACTGCTGCTCGGGAGGAGTCGTGACCCACGCAGAAACATTTTACCTGCACAAAATATTATGTTTAGCCAAAATATAGTCGACAAAGAAATTGATTTGCCACGCTAAAGGTCGAAAGTCGTTTGCACATCAATTAGGTAAAGAGTATCCGTAATATATACACGCAAAGTATAATTAATTATACGTGCGCAACGCCTCAAGCAATTCTACTTCAATTTTATACACACAATAACAGGTTCATCTAAATATATAGTGTCCCGCCTACAAAATTTCCTATTGTTATGCGACCACCTGAGATAACCCCAAAACATATTAATAATGTATGTGGGACTTTGGGAAAATCTCAGAACGTGTTAAGATTTCATGACTGGCAAGGAATGGATGTTTGTTTCTTTAAATATAAATCGAACTAAAGTTCGACTCAGAACCTTTACAAAATACGTATACAGTGATCAGCCTATAATACGGTGCTCTTGTAAGGAATTAATATTATTCTATATTATATAAAAATCAATCGTTATCGGGTCCCACTGTTTTACGTGCCTTCTGAAATACGGAGGAGGTCGGATATCAAATATAAACCAGTGCTAGAATGGGTCACCCATCTATAACCCGGCCGCAGCAAGAGCAACTTAACCTAGCGTTCGATTCAAATGCCGACCACTGATTAGGCCACGACCTCTCGCTCTTTATAGTGATAAATAAAATAGATGAATATTATATGCGATTATTAAAGCAGAGTGAGTAACTCAATGAGTCACAACCTCACATGGCGATCCTACCAAAATCATATATTAATATAGACAGACTAGTCACACAAATATAACTTAAGAGGAATAAACAGCTTTTTATGAAAATAAGATGACTGATGATTGATAATTTGTATGTTTTTTATTTTAAATCTATATGAAATTAAACAAAATTAAATCAAAATAAAAATAAAGTTATCACAAAGATAAAAATAAAAGAGTTATCACAAAGATAAATATAAATATTATTCACAGAATTTCACGATCTGCTGTACAATATCCGTCCATTCGCCTGCAAGTATGTCTCGAGACTCGTTAAGCGTGTTGAACGCTACTATATAATTTCGATATATCTTACAAGGTTTAGCCATCGCACGCAAAGTAAGAAAACTAAAATATGTTCATAACGACATCACGTTATAAATTAACAGCTTTCTTGAGTTATACAGAAACCAACCAAAATTTCCTGAAATTCGGGTACTGGTTTTCTGTAATTAGTACACATATATACAAATAATCTTCCGAAACACGGAGGAGGGCGGATATCAAATATAAACCAGTGCTAGAATGGGTCACCCATCTATCACCCGGTCGCCGCAAGAGCAACTTAAACTACAGATCGACTCAAATGCCGACCACTGATTAGGTTAGTCGTCCTTCCTCCACTTCGGTTCGGAAACACCAGATATAAATGCTAAAGCCACATACCTTGTAAATTTGTCGGGGTTTCCAGTTTGACTAAAAATAGGCAGCATTAAAGAAAAACAGCTTTTAGAGGATCGTTATTGCAGAGTTTTTGGGTATACTGTTTCCAACGGCTAGATTTCTTAGCTTAGTACTCTAAGCTAAAAAATCTAGGTCGGTACTCGTCCGTTATTTAGTTTAACCAGTTTTACGTTGTATATTCCTGATACAGTACGTTATTAATACCAATATATTGCTAATATATCGATACCATCACTTGACGTGATACCATTGCCGGCACTTCACGCCGGTCTTATGTAAGAAAGAGGAGAACAACTTCAGCTGTTTTTTTTTTTTCATTCCTACAAGTCGTTTATATGAACCTGTGACATAGAATGAAAGAGCACACAATAACTAAAATGAAAAATATTTTTATTTAGGTATAGTGCGAACAATCTTGAGGAGGTGGTAGCTTAATCGAGGGCCGGCATCAAGGTCGATCACTAGGTTAAGTAGATCTTTTCATCTGTTTTTTAAATATCCGACCACCTCCTTGTTGCAGGCTCGTGAAAAAGTGGGGTCCGTCTGCGACCTTTCTAACAGTGTAGTCGTCCATGGACGTCGAAGTCACAAAGTAGACCGCCTGCCCGTTGCTCATAGCTATTTCTTATCCTCCGGGGAAATAAAAAAGGTATTGTTTATAGGGTTCCGTATCTCCAAAGGAAAAAAGGAACCATTATAGAATTACTTCCTTGTCCGTCCGTCGGTCTGTGACGACTTTTTTCTCAGGAACGCGTAGAGATATAAAGTTGATAATAATACCAAATACTGAGGTCTGCAGTCCCTTTAAGCAGTGAAAAAGTCAACTATATCTACATCCCGGTGACCTCCAAAGGAAAAAAGGAACCATTATAGAATTACTTCCTTGTCCGTCCGTCGGTCTGTGACGACTTTTTATTATGCAGCACCAAGTTAGAGCAAAACAACTTAACGGTCAGCGATGCAACGTCCAGCAAATATATCTTGCTTTACAGATGAGTTAGCAACCCCAAATTAAACCGCCCATGGGATTTCCAACTTGGAAACACAAGTAACGTTTAAGTGAGACCGTAAATAAGATAATAGTTTAAGCTCACTCCGCATGACCACCCATGCTGAACAAACACCCATTAAGCGAGACCATTGTCCTGTAGTCAACTACTAAATATAAACGTCTCACGGGTCCGCTCAGCAATTAGATAAGGCATCAAATTAAAAAGTTAAATCATTATTTATTTACAAGGACATATTCCCCAGCTACAAAATCTCATTCATTTTAAATTTTAGTATACTAGCTTTAACCCGCGACTTAGCCCGCATTGTGTTCTCTGACTGTCATACAAAGTTTCAACTCATATTTCACCCCTTCAGAATTGCGTTACCGTAACGAAATTCATCAGAAAACAGTGGTCAGGACGTGATAACGTAACAGAGTTGCCTTTCCTTTTATGATATTAGTCTTTTTTATTTTATTCACACATACAAAAATATTTTAAAACTAATTATGTTATGGCATGAGCTGCCACGGTAATTGATGACACAATCCACAGTTGTTTCGCGAATTTCTAAGAAACGTGCGAGAACCTACAGCGAAGGAAAGATTTCCTCAACTTATTTGTGCATCCAAGTGCCAGGTGCTCCACGCTTCCTAAAAATTACGCCAGAGTCATCAATCCGACATCGCTGCAAGCCATCCAAGACAGCCCAGGTCTTGATAGAGTCAAAGGCTTTCTCATAGTCCACATACACAAAACATAAAGACTGATTCTACTCATGAGTCTTATATACAATCTGCCGCACTGTGTGAATTGCCTATCTACTACCGTAAATTCTTTCCAGTGCTGGTCTAAGTAGTGTGTAGACCTGTAGTACAAAAGAGAAACCTTTGTGCCATAAAACAAATTTATTAGCAGAGCGGAGCACCAATGAAGTATGTTTTAAAATCGAGGTTTCTTTTTCCCATTTGAGAGCTGCCGCTGCGTGCGCTGCGTAAATGGTTATAGTTTCGCAAAAGTCATGTATGACAGAATTGTTCTCCTGGGGGGGGAAGGTGTACGTCTTTGTCATGTTAAATTTAAAAACCTTAAAAATATTTCTTTGAAGTTACTTTTTTAAGTATTACATAGTCCTTTTGTTTAATTTAAACAAATTGTTAGAGTTATTAAGAGGAACATAATCAGATATTTTGAAGATTTTTGTAACCATATATTTTTAAAGGCATTCCTTGCCGATTCTTCGGAATGGTCCTGTCTTACCGAATCGCTGGAACGTATTATGACATATATATATATATATATACACTATGCCGTAAGCCTCTTTTTTCTACTGTTCGTCTACTTTTTCGTCCGTTAAATACCCGTCTCGACTCTGGATGTATTATCTATACGTATGTACTATATATTTCTAAAAAATATAATTATGTATAACAGGCGGCTGTTACCTATAACATAGGTGTTAAGTTGTCTAACTTAGGAACAGACGTCCGTATGTCATACAGTCCTAAGCATTTATTAAAAGCTTTTATTTAAACGATTTTGGAGTATCTTCAACCGAATGAGCTGAAAATTGACAATGCAATTATGATGACACGGAACTGATATGATGATGGAGCCGGAAGGTGACCATAGGAACTCCGTTATAAAACAATATAACCTCATTGAGTTTGGGCTCCTTTTATTTGTCTTGACGAGCACTTTGTGTTTTAAGGGATAAGTTTGAATAAAGGCTTTATAAAAAGGATTTTTTTACTTAAAATTTCCTTTGACTAATATGGAATAATATATTTTTCAGCTACCGCGACATCAGACGAGGATTTGATAATCTGGAATTTTCTCCCCGACGAAGATAAGAAACCGAAAAAGACAAAAAACAAACAGTTCTCAGCGTTGCCCGTCTATTTGGACGAAACCGTGCAAGGCTTCTCAGTTCGTTGAACCTGTGAAAATTAATTGGTTTTTTTTTTTGGAAGTCACTGGATGTTCTTCAATATTTATATTTAGAAAAAAATATTTAATATTGTCTGTGTATTGATTTATTCATTTATATATAAATAAACTAGCGGACCCGGCAGACGATGTCCTGCCCGAACGTTGGGTTACTTACTATTTACTACATTCGATTATCCCCGTTCGTGTTCCCGTTGTTAAAAGCGCTAAGTTTACATTAGAAATGTATACTAATATATAAAGCTGAAAAGTTTGTCTGTATGCTTCAACGCGCTATTATCCAGAACAAGTACCGGACTAATTTGAAAAATTCTTTCAGTGTTAGATAGCCCATTTATCAAGGCAGGTATAGCCTTCTTTGATAAATGGGCTCTATAGCATCATGCTAAAAAATTTCAGCTAATTTTACGATGGAACAAGTCCCGGGTAACAATTAGTTATTTAATATGATGCTAAAGTATCCTGACCTATTATAGTCCAACCAAACCAAAAGCCTTACTGTTTATATTTGAACAGACACTTCGACGTGCTCATCAGAGAGAATGTAGGATTCAAAACAAACAATAAAATATTTCCTCTTTATAATATTAGTATAGACATCATATTTTTTTTTACAATAAACTACATTATGAATAAAGATCTTACCACGTCCCACGGCAAACTTGAATAGGCTATGTTTCCTAGGACCTAGGCTAATATATTTCAGATAATATCTTCATAGAATCGTCAACGCCGCACGGACGGACAACGCAATACGGCTACACTAATTTATTCCCTTATTGTACTGTTTACTCTTCCATTAATATACAATCTCCTATGCAAGCAAGAATCTCTTGTGGGGTATCCAGTATGCAACTTAATAACGTCTAGGACCCTTTTCAAACTACAAATTCAATTCAATTCTTTATTGGACAAAATACATAATCTTAATTATATATAGGGTTGCCCAGACTTCCGCACTAGCAAAGCTGTGTTGCGGTAGCCATTCACCTCCCTCCGTTTACAATTATACATATGCCCAAGTATATAAAATATTCCAAAAAGGTAAATCTAAAAATTAATGTAATATAATGAAATTAAAAACTAAACTTTAGGAATTGCTGAAATTATTTGCCGTTTACATAGAATATACTGTCGTATTGCGTGTGTGTATGCGTGTATAAAAGTGTGTGTGTGTGTATTGTGTGTGTACGTGTGTGTCGTATGAAATTTAAGAGAGATATTTTATGTATGTATATAGTATGAGTAATTGCATATCATCTTACTACATTTAAAAGCTTCTCAGTATAAAGTTGTTTCAACTCTTCAAATTCAGAAGTGAATTTAATTATCTGTTCAAGATACGTCATATAATTGCAAGAGACATTTCGTATTATTGTTAAATATTAAAAAAAAAAAAAAAAAGAAACTTTGCTGCAAAATCTCAAAAGCAGTCAACAACCAGAACAAGCTTTGATTAAAATTGTTAATATTGGACATTTATAAAATAGTTCTTTGCAAAAATAATTTTTTTCAATTTTGAAATGTTTTTTTAATTAGAGGTAGCGCCATGCGGGACGTCCTTTTGCTCTGCAGCCAAATTGTGGCGGCACATCTGGGTACCAGTACCTCTGCCTCACACAAGATCGACGTAAAGTAGCGTCAATGCTGTCACGTCAAGTGATTGTATGGATGTCGCCTTTCGTTCGGTTTGTAAGAATGCTCAAACCACTCTTTAAAGGCCGGCAACACATCTACCAGCCTTCTGATGGTGCAACTGGACATGGGCGTCGATAGTTACTTAGGCTACCCGCGGCAAGAGCGGGTCAAACTCGAGCACTAAAAGTTCCGCACCGCAATATACCTTTTTGCCATATTTCATTATTCTAGATCGGTGGAAAGTACACTATTGCTTCCCTTTGCAAATGTAACATAACCGGCCATTTCGTTTGATTTCCATCACTCAGGGGAATGATTTATATACAGCTTTAAGGGATTGCAGACCTCAGTATTTGGTATTAATTTTAACGTTGCAGCTCTACGCGTTGTTGAGAAAAAGGGTCATGACAGACGGACAGACAGACATGCAGACAGACGGGCAACGATATGATCCTAACCTTTTTTCCTTTGGAAGTACGGTACCCTAAAAATGTGAATAAAGAGATGATAGAGAATGAAGTCTTAAATCTCATTCGTAATCTTTGAATAACGTTACAAAACTGAGAAAAGCTTCTAGTTCGATACCAATTGGATGATGTTAAGCAATAACGTGCTAACCACTATTCAGCTAGATCTTTTTTTGTGGTATAATGACAATAAATGTATGTGAACGGCTTCCATGGACAATGCACTAACAGATAGCTCCGAAGGTCTTTTATATTTCTAAAAGTGTTCTCTTTTTAAAGTGCGATAAGTCATGTGCAAATTCCACCCTCATCACCTCGATGTCCTAAAGTCCACAACTGTGCGCTTTTCTAGACACTTCTTGCCTCGCACAATTTCTCTGTGGAATCAGTTGCCGGCTTCGGTATTTCCGAACGGATACGACTTAGGGACCTTCAAGCACTGTCTTTTTTTTATATACATTTACCTTAGAGATCTTCCATTTAAGTTACACAAATTTGGCGAGAGACGATTAAAAATGCAAATAACCAGCAATGTAGTTGAAAGAAAAGTAAATTACGCACCTTGCTGAAGTGAATAATTAATGCATTCGCGTTAATTTAGTGCACCAACATAACATTCGTGTATTAATCATTCGCTTTGTGCTCGTTATTTTTATTAGGATTAATAAGAACTCCACTAAAGTAATCCATGAGAAATGTAACAGGGTAAGATCCACAACGTCACGTCTGTCATTTTTGGATTCTTACTAGCTGAGTACAACTTACAACAAGTTGTCACAGAACCAACTCGTATCACGCCCACTAGCTCATACAACTGCACTACCAGAAGTTATAACTTAGATATAAAATTTTCTAACTTCCCGAAGTTGGATTTGACGATCCGCAACTACTTTGATATCACCATCTAACAAACTTTTCAAGATGAAGGATGGGAAAGGAAAGGTAGCGACTTCAAGAGCATATTTATTTCTCAAAGGCCAGCAACGCCGCTGCGAGCCTTTTGGATAGTGTAGTTATCCATGGGTATTGGTAGTCACTTAACCTTAACCTACCACATGGCTTTTGGGGCGCCGCAGTCCTACAAGGGACCCTTTTATATTCACTCTGTCCGTCCGTCCGTCCGTCCTCCATCTCCCTAGGTTTTCAAAACCATTAGATGTAGAGATTTGAAATTTTCCATGTTGGCTCCAGCTGCGTAAGTTGTGAAGATTTAAATAGCCATCATTCTTACAGATGTTCTGAAAACATTCGAATACATGCACCAGAAAATATATTATATTTTCACTATCAAAACCGAACCACGAAATCACGTCAACAAGGACCTACGCAGATAATGGGGCTCATCACAAGCTCGTAGTCCAGGCTAAATAAGGAACAAACACTGAACATAGGTGCCACCGTGCCAGACACGTTGGTTGTCGTAGCCATCCCGAGACGACGCCTGAGCGAGATTGAGACCGAGCTCGCGGAGGCCAAACTGCAGTGCGCTTTGGCGGGAAAATCTGCCACCTGGGACGAGACAGCGCCGCCCGCGCCAACTACATCGTACTCGGATGCCTTCTCCGTGCGACTATGAGTCCGATACAGCATGCCTATAACGCACAACGCAGCGTTGCGTTGTGAGTTTGATTCTGTCGAGTCTAATCTTAAATCTTACAGTTTGAACTGTTACCACAAATCAGACGCCGCTTATTAAGTGTCTACTGAATCGTATGGTTTTGGATCAAGCTAATAAATATAAAATCGTTGTATGTCAAATTACTTTGATTTCTAAGTGGCGATGCTCATATTTATAAAAACAATTTTTTTTACAGACAATCCTTGAACTCGCCGGTAAAAACGACTCCCCGATGTATTTGGCAATGAAAGCAAAAAGACGGGTGCACGGAAAAATGGTGCAGAAAACACGAGATTGTCGCCGTTTATGTGTAACTGAATAATTCCTCCTCTAAACTAAGGGACTCCATAAATGCATCAAATTGCATTCCACTCATAAATTGCATGAAGGCTAGTAATCTCTCCGACTTAGATCTGTTCAATGTTAAATCAAATTTTTTCAACCATGACAACAATTTATTAGGCATAATGAGTCCATGATTTTGGATGACCTTATAACGACGTTGCCGTTCTCTCAAACGTGTATTAAGAGCACTCCCTAAACTCACTTTTAAAGCATCCATATAGTCGTCTTCGTCATCTGAATAACTATCTTCAAAGTTAAAAATATTTTCTGCATTATTATCATAACTCAATTCGAATTCCGATCTGTAAGCATTATATCCAGCAAGAAGTTGGTCAGATTGATT
>JANCMC010032255.1:0-15035 GCA_024363005.1 Charaxes varanes
TCGTCTATTTACCACAAACTTACTTATTTGTGCGTGGTCTATTTCTTAAACTTAATCATGTCTAAGTGACTACAACTCATATAGGGTATATCTATACTCTATACTAATATATAAAGCTAAAGTCTGTTTATTTGTTTATTTGCTTGAACGCGCTAATCTCAAGAACTACTGATCTGATCAGTGTCACATAGCCCATTTATCAAGGAAGGCTATAGACTACATATTATCGCGCTGAAATTAAATATATCTTTTTAACTAGATTTATGCAGACAAAGTCACGTTCACAGCTAGTGTGTTATATGTGTTGGGTAAGTATAACTTATGTGAAAAATAACCCTATGTGAGTTAAATTTTAAACTTTTTCTAGTGCAACCCTTAGCGTTGTCCCGGTACATGACCAGGGTCCGCTTTACCGGTCTTACGCCTCCACTTTGCTCGATCTTGTGCATCCCGTATTGTTAGTTATTGTTTGTTGTTATTATTTTATACTATATATATTATAGAGTAATATTATTGCGTTATAAAAGTTCCGTGTTATAGAGCCCGGCACGAACATTTTCATCCTTAGTTAAGTCGACACTTACTTGGGTTCGAAAAGTTCGTGCTACTCCTCAGAGTAGCCCACGCGGACAAAGGTGCAGCTAGTATTAAATATAAAGAGAAACACTTATACTTATACACAAAAGCCTACGTTTCCTAGTTTGCAAATATAACAATCCTTGCAAAACTGCGACTCCAACCGTCAATTCTGAACGAAGATGAAATTAGAAAGAGACAGCAACAAAAAGAGACAAAGTAAGTGGATCTTTATTGCTTTTTCTTAATATTTGACACATTTAACAGAAAAAGCTCTCATTCGTACAAGAGCTTTTTTACCACATTTAAAAAAAACGCTCAAATTGAACATGGAATCCCAAGTTTATGGAGTACGTTTTTTTTATCGAGTAATGTTCTATTTTCTACGTTATATATATATATACATATGCAGTATATATTCATATCAACCATGCTGAAAAAACGCCAATGTCAAGTTTTGTCGCAACGCTTTTTTTAACTCTAAAATTTTGATGTTAATTTTTTATTGTCAAGGTACTGAAAAAAAAATTGTTTAATCAAATCAAAAAGTGATATGGCACTGTGATTAACTATCAGACGTGTTCACGTGATACGGCAATTTTTTTACAAGAAATCTGAGCCGGGGAAATGAACACATTCTTAATTTCTGCGCCGATGCTCAAATGAAACTCAACTGATTACAATTAATACAAAGTTCATTTTTGCAAAACGGAACTCACTCATAATTTAAAAAAAAAAATAGTTAACTAGTACAATCAAATATGGCCCTCATACTTAAATATTTGTATCGTGTCTGTACTGAAATGAATTTAGCTTTATTCACCTTGGTGACCTTATTACACTCGTCTCAACACGTATGTATATTGGCATAAAAGATTGAGTTAAGTTTTAACAAATTTATTTCAAAGTTCTGCTAGCATAATCCGCAAGGTACCCGGTTCAAACCCCACCGTCGTTGGGGGATTGTCGCACCCACTCCTTATAAAAGCTTATAATTTAAGCTTAGTAGGAGGGTAAAAAGGGAATATTAGACATACCTAAAAAGTACTACTAATATTCTTTAAAAAAATATATATTATTTTAAGTCAATTAAATTATGAAAAAGTAGAGGAATTATTATATTACAGACACTAAAAGGACTCACATACGGACACTTCAAACACAAACTCAAACATTTAAACACACCCACACACTAACATATACACACAAATACACACCTACACTATCACCCATAATTATATAAATTTTCTGTTATGTTAATTTTAAGCTTTTTATTTGTAATAATACCTCTGTATGGCGAATATGAATGAATGCTTAAATACTTCTCGTCCTGTTGTTTTTTTCAAATTCAAATCATTTATTTACAAGATCGTTTATGGTTGAAATGTTTATTATGCCGAGGCCAGACAGCTTCATTTGAATGATCATGTAGTGTAGCCGGGGACTTTGTGTAACTGCGTAAAAGTTTTGTAGAACTTTGTGGACTTCAAGGACAAAAATGTACAAATACTTTGCGCTATGTCTGGCTCTGCGAATACAGTGATTTTAGAACCGAAATCACTAGTTTTCGATAAACACGTACATATATAATCATTGCTTTTAAAATATAATAATGTTATAATTTTTCATTTTAATGTTGGATTTCAAACAACATTTGCTACAAAAAAGTATGTGTTTGACGCTCTTTCACGGAAAAACTACTCAATGGATTTTAATAAAACTTTACAATAATGTAGTTTATACTTTTCAATAACACATAGGCTATAAAATATAAAGATATTGTGTGAACTGTCCTAAATAATAAATGTCAAGTAAGTAGGAGAAAATTCTGCTATCTGCGAGCTATTACGGCGTGCGCTGCAAAGACCGTTATAGTTACACGTATATAGTGTGTGAAGGCAATGTTTGTCTTAGATAGTTCTATAAAAAAGCCCGCGACAGCATATATCTATCATGTTTAATCCGTTAACGCCGAAATAGTGAATGTGGATAAGGCACACCAAGGTGGGAGGCTTTCGGCGAGGAATGAAAGGTGGGAGCGATGGCTGTACTTAAATTATTAGACATCATAGGTGGATTTGCCCAGAGATTTCAAAATAAGCCACATAATCTAAATCCTTAAGTAATGGTCTGGGAAAGTTTGCCTTGGTTGATTTCAGATTTTAAGAGAACGAGGCAAGAGGAAACCCCCAATAAACTTAGATTTTAAATCAAATATCACCATAGTATATATTACTTCATTATAATAGAAAATATATGAAATCTTGAATTTAAGAAGCGTTCTTAGTCTGGCCTTTATTTTATTATTTATGTATGTGAATAGTGCTGAAGTGGCCAGCATCCATGTAACAGTAAACAACCTCCTTACGATCACCAACCAATTAAATTTTCAAAATGTTTTTGGATTCAGGTTTTAGCATAGGTAGTTTAAATTTAAAAAGTCTTAATAGAGTGTCTATTCGGCTGCCTAACCTGAAACTCCACTAGTTACGATGTATACAGTCTTAATTTACCGAACAGCCGCGTTTTCGTATTGAGAAATTTTATCAATTTCAGTTTCAATGCAAGTAATTTCTATAAGAAACGCTCGATTGCATACAAGGTCAATTTATCGTCTACCACTAAGTAGGGCAAAGTAGGGCATCGATCTACTTTCTCGAAACTGATCTTATTGGAAAATACTACAGGTTAATCAGTACCAATAATTTTAAATAACTATTTTGTTGAGGTCGTGGCTTATAGTGCAGAATTGTAAACTTTCCTTGCAATATTACGGTTAGACGAGTATCGGCCTGCTCTTCTTCTGTTTGTCTTATAAACTAAATAAGGGATGCAATATGGATGGAGAATTCTATATTCTATATATAATATAGTCTCTCTCTCTCTCTGCGTCGTATTCCTCATTGCCGAGGGTTTAAAAAAAATTGAGAGTTTAGCGTGAAAAAATCTTTTAGACCTCACTTATATCTAATATCTACGGGATAAATAAAAAAACCTTTAACTTTCCGCGCATAGCCAATACTCCTAGTTTTAAATTAAGATTTACATTCAGATAAAAGTAAATTGATGATGGTATTATATTATACTGGTTCACTTCACTTTTCGCATTTCAGTTGGATCAAATGCTAATATGCCGAATTTTATCTCAAATATAGTGTATATAGATTATTCATAAAGTATTCTGAAAGATTAATCATATCTAGGCATCGCGTAATTTATATTTCTTTTAAGTTTTGAAAAATGATTCCTATTATGACCAGTCCGTCATGTTCTAGACAAGCTATAAGCGCATCTGGAAATGGCATACACCAAATACGCAACGGTACATTTAACAAACAATATATTCAGTAAAACATTTTTATTGTTAACAAAACATCACAGTCAATATAAAATAAAAAGTCTTATAAAAAGTAAATAACAAAAACTAATCAAGAAATCGTAGAAATGGCGTTACAAAATGCAGTCAAAAGTGCTAAAGGGTGAGCGGGTTTATTTGTGCCCCTTCTTGTAGCCCCAATGCTTATGGTCCTCGTGACCGCCCTTCTTTCCGTGATCATGATGATGATGATGATGCTCATGATGGCCACCTTCATCGTGGTGGTCTTTGTGGTCATGGTGATGTCCTCCCTTTTCGTGATGGCCCTTCTTTCCATGCTCATGATGATGGTGTCCACCGTGTTTATGTCCTTTATGGAACTCACCGCCCTTCTTGTGACCATGTTCCTCGTGATGCCCTCCATGATGCTCATGATGACCGCCGTCGTGATGATGGTCGTGGAAGTGTTTTTCTTTTTTAAATTCGTCATGCTTGTGCACTCCATGATGGCCCTTAGTGGAATGACCCTTATGGTAATGACCCTCCTCATGGTGTCCATGCCCTTTGTGACCTTTCTCACCGTGATGGTGCTCATGATGATGTCCATCATCGTGGTGATGATGCTTTTTGTGTCCACCATGTTCATCGTGATGTCCCTTGTGTCCTTCATGATGATGATGACCCTTTTTGCCGTGTTCATGATGATGATGGCCTTTGTATCCTTTGTGTCCCTTTTCCCCGTGATCGTGATGATGGTCCTCGTGATGTTCGTGCCCACCGCCCTTGTCCCATTTTCCACCGCTGGCTGCTGCTTCTAAGTCAGCTTCCCGTTTTGCCCTGGAAACTTCCCGACAGCTGACATATGCCAGCGCCGATACAATGGCAAAACATAGAAGTAAGCCCCTCATGCTTCCACTGTATCGTTGAATAGAAACAAGAGTGATAATATCCCAACAGCGGTTAAGTTTTTATACCAAATAGCAGTTGTCAATACTTATGCAACGTCATAGCAAGGTTGCGTCTGAGCCACAGAAGCAATTGGCTGCATTGATGAAACTGCTGCTTTAAGAAACTATTGTTAAAACACTATTATGTCCGGCGCGGTTTATGCTTTATTCATAGAACCTAAATTAAATATAAAATAAATTGAAAATGATTTTCATCATATACGAGCGGAACCACCGGTACCGGTAATACCGGTGTCGGTATTTATTTCGTCAACCCTGAAAACTCTATATACGAAATGATAAATTGAAATATCACGTTTCTCAACAATTCAAGAAAGGAATCCTAAAAAATACACTATATTTTCCGCGTGTCTAATGTAATTTTATAAGTTAATACAATATTTATTTAAATTTTCAACTCTATTTGTATAAAAATTCGAGCAACGTTTTCAACTATTTTTCTAAGTGGAATCGCAAGACGGGCATTTCGAATTAAATATCCGTATGTTGTTAACAAACAGCCCACGATAATGGGAGGTTTAATAAAAGCACAAATTAGCAAAACCTACATCAACAGTCGTCATCTGCGTAAGACGTTTTAATACGAACATTATATTTTTGCCCACAACTTATATATATACACAACTTATGCGTTATATAAATTAATGCATAGAAAATTTCTATGAACTAAGTCCGTTGTCATATGCAAACTAAATCTTGGGACTCTATTCCAATAAGGTAACCTACGAAATCAGCTCAATTACATGAAGAAAAAATCTTTAATGTTGATCATTGCAATTGCAATATCAGTTTCATTGATTGTGTAACGAACGCCAAGTCAAAAGAATAATGGTGTGGGTGAACAACGATGGTAAGAAAGTAAGCTGTTTAAATTATCAAACGGCTTTGCTGCTATACAGTTTTCATAAATATATTGTGTAAAAGATAATAAAGTGGAAAAAGTATTATTCTATCTTTAGGATAACATTACTATTTCTACTTTCCATCTACCCTTTTATCCATTTACTCCGTTTTTACTCCCTTATTGCTGTCTATTTATGTAATTGGAGAAAGCGTCTCGCTTTCAGTCCTTTTGGTCTTTCATGTCAGGTGATGAAATTGTTGTCGCGTTTCGTTCGGTTCGTGATAATTCCCGGTCCTAAGACACCTTTTAAAAGTCAGCAACGCATCAGCGAGCCTTCTAGTGGTCTCGATAGTCACTTAGGTGGACCGCCTGCCCCTTTTACTATAAAAATCTATCTAGTTAACTGTTAACTACGACTTCTTCTGCATGGGATTCAATGCTTTTTTTTATTTCTAGGCGTTTACTTTTTTTTGTTTGGAACCCTAATTCTATTAACATTAAATATTCTATGTTATACTTTAAAACATTAGCTACCTGCCAGTGAAATTCCCGTCACAATTGTATATATATATTTGCCTTGAAATCTACCGCAGAAACAAATAAGAGTACAGGTTAGGATTTTCGAGTATTATTATTTATTCAAATAAAAAACATGTTAAAGTTTCCTTATTTTATTTCATACAATCCTCAACAAAATAATGGATTACATTCTACATACAATATTTATTTACTATTCTAGAACCCTATTCAATTCAAACAAAATATATTTATTTCACCCATATTTTAATATAATAAATCACAATACCAACTTTTAGTTGACAAAAATATTTAACTAAAGGAACATACACTAAACATTTCACACAAGTGTTAGACACTTATAAAAAAATACCAATTAAAGCAGCATTAACTCTCTACGATCGAAGCAGAATGTCAAAAGTGCGATTTTTTGTTATTTATATGTATAAAGTTCTTTTCTGAATTTACTTTATTAATAGACTAGAATTTCTGTATTAAATCTAGTTAGATAAAAGAAATATAAAAAAAAAGAATTTCATATTTTTTTTTAAATATTAAGTATTCGATCGATATTCTAGTAAAATATTTATGGTTGCTTTTATACGCGAAATTAAATATACAAATAACTATACTATCGGATTCAGCTTAAGTCTTAAAAATTTCCAAGCCAAAAGTAGATATCCAAGAAAAAGAGGTAGGAATCTGAACTAAAAATGGAATAATTATATATAAGTCGACTTTTCTCAGCTTTGAAAAGTCTTTAAACGCGTTCAATGTAAAACTAGATTGTCCATTGAACCAAAATATACCCAAAGCATCGAACTTCTGTGTCGATCGTAGCTTGCCGTTAGCTTACCTTCTTTAATTTTTCAATAAAACGTGCTAATTATGTTACGGTTGGTTATATACTGCGATTATATGGATTGATTTTTAGTTGGGCATTTCTTTTTAATGTTGGTATTGGAAATAATAGCCACACGGCGAAACGTGTCATGCGTTAAAGTTTTTAACACAATATGTAACTAAAAAATGTAAATTCGTGTTAAAAAATCCCTCACTGCTAAAGTTAAATTATGTTGTACGGACTCGAACGGTCACCAAACAAACTTCCCTACCCGGCCAGTACATTTAAAAGTTATACTTCCGAAGGTCCGACTAAAAATGCCACTCAGATACACATTTCTACTTCAACTATCAAAGTACTAAATAACCGCCGGTTTTCATATAGACAAAATCATATTTAGTTTGTATTCTTGTAACGTCTTTTACGTTATCCCGGTCTAATATCACTCAGTGACGTTAATCGGGACCCACTGTTTTGCCTTCCGAAACACGGATGTTTCGGAATTGGTTATTTGAAAAACTGGTGTTACAATGGATCACCCATCTATCATCCGGTCAAAACTGCTTGACCTTGCTATCGACTCAAGTACCGACAACTGATTAAGTACCGTCCTCCTCAGTTTATAGTGTTGTATGAATAATTCGTGATGATGTTTATGATGAGAATTAAATTCTGTCAATAGAAACATTTTGCAGTATGACATAATTATCGTTGTATGCATTAGTTAAAAAATTATCGGCGATACTGACAATGCGTATGAAATATAATCAGCATTACATGACAATTATTTATTAGTTATTTGTTATAATTATTCTATGACTTATCATATGGAAACAGGCGGTAATACTAACCAACACAAGAAATTAAATATTTAATCAATCCAAACAAATAGCATACCTCTGCGCGTCAAAGTACAAGTTAAACGCATTCGACGAACCGTACACGTGGTTTTAGTTATATATCATCGAGTTGTGACACATCATAAAACATACCGATTTTAATACTTTGAATATTCTTCCGATATTGCTTACCGTTGTAAATTAAAATATTTTTGTCACCTTACTGGCAAGATGATACAATATACAAATTATAACTAAGGATTTTTTCTCAATTGTGAAGAAATGGGTTATAATATTTATATATGCCCGCTGTCTATTTTTAAAAACTGAAGTTTTTGTAAAATATAATAGAATATAATGATCACAATGTCTACATATCAGGGCTGCCACAGAATACTTCCAAACAAAAAGGGCTTAATATTAACAAAGAATTGATGATGTGTTAGATATCTGTGTGCACACAAAAACTTCTTCATAGTCACCTGTAGAGCTTGAGATTAAGAAAAATACAGTAAATTTATTATAACAGGACTTCTAAACAAAGATACTTAAGTTAACTTTGTATTGAAGTAGTTAAAAAATGAGATACTATTTTTCTTACATCTTTATCATCCTGATTCAGCTGGGTAACAAATATATTCCTATGTTAGACTCGACAGTACCCTCTGAACTAAGAAATCTACAAAATGTGTCACTCTCTATAAAGGCAGTGATATACATATTTATTTTCTAATACATAATTTAAAAGTATAGTATAATTCATCTCAGATCACATGTTTTGCCATAATATTTATATACGTGTAACATATATAAAAGGAAATTTACCTACATAACTTTCTTCGTATAAAGTTTTTTTTCATTTAAAATCCTGATTTTAGATCACGCACGCCACTTACAAACTAAATATGCGCCTTTCGTTATACGGGTGAGTTAGTGTTTGCAAAAAAAACATAATTTCCGACACAGCGCCGAGATCGTGTATATTGTATTCATATATACTTATACAAAAGCCTCTAATATCGAAAAATTATTACATCGCTACTTTATTACATACCCATGGAGTTCATTACGAATTTAACACAATTTCAAAACTTACAACTAACCTCACGTGTCCAAATGATTTTCGAATACATCCTTTAAGCAATAAAGAGTGACTGTTACACGACTGCGGCGTAATAAATAAAGGCAAATTGTAATCAAGTCGAGCTATGGAACATTTGTATGACATGGTGTATTGGAACAGTACATCAGAGACGGACTACAGCAGCATGACCTATCGTAGCTCATTTATACTAGACCGTAGCTGTTAGATAAACAATTGCACGATCCTTATATGGATAACCTTAGTGTAACGGCTATTGAAACGAAGCTGGTGTAATGTGCTGAAAGTATAAACTGAACCTGCATTTTTTTTTTCAAGAAAGCTTGAAAACAGTATACACATTGAGAAAAATATTGTAAATTCTCAAGAAACATCCTGTACCGTAGAATACATTACTTTTTATTACTTAAGTTATTAATTCAGAGCATCAACATCTGAGTTGATGATGAAATTGAGATTTAAACATTTATTACAAATAATATATATATTATTATATAAAAAATTCTTGCCTCTTTATTTTTACACAATACGACAATAATTCCAACTTTCCAGCCTCTCTCTGTCGTATTAATACATAAAATAAGAACAACCAAACCTAAAACAATATTTCATCTAGTAATAATTATGTTGGTCGCACAAGTAAGTACTTGAGACTTTACAATATAGTTTCTTACATATGTATATTTTATACTATGTCTTATTAAGATATTATAAAATAGTGAATTCTATCTAGTTCAGGTGGAAGCCCCGCTCGTTTGTGGCAGCCAGGAGCCTCTCGCGCAGCACCTCCTTGCTGGAGTACTCGGGTAGCTTCAAGTAGTGCACGCACGTGTTGACCGAGGGATAAGAACCATCTCCGGCGTCCACCTGTGAACAAAACATCACCTACGATTGCGTTTTGTCCGAAATCTGGGAAATAACTTCATTCAAAATTCACCTTTTTTGTGTTAGTTTATCTGCACTTGAGCATGATAGCATTTGCAAACTATGAGTACATCAATAGTAAATCTCCAAATTTTTTATTAACTCTAGACTTGGAATATCTAAGATATACTAATTGTGGATTGACAAAAGTAACCCTAACAAGGAACTTATTTTCGTGCCGTTATCTTTCCTTACTTGACCTACTCCGGCGCCAGGTGCCCATACGTCACGAAATAAAACTATTACGACGAACTCGATAGATCTACGTATTCGCTATCATTGATATATTTGCAATGATCGCGTTCCAACATTAAGACGTAGATTAAGCAATGTGTTTTTTAGTCATTAAAAATCGTAGTTTTCGCAAATTTTCGCATTTTCCTTTAAAAATTATATACATTTACAGATAGTTGTGTTTGTACATACATGGTTTAACTTGCTTTAACAGGTGAAGACATATTAATGAAATAATGTGTTACATTAATATATGTAACATAGCTTATTATTATTAATTATACTATAACTTACCGATTGTCTTTGTAATAAAATGAAGTAAGCAGATTTGTCTAAAGTAGTATATATATCTTAAAGGCGCATATAAACCTTATATTTGCTGGCAGGTAAAATATTCTATTATTCTTCTTTATTGTGATCTATTTGAAACTCTGTATTTTTGCTTTGTAAAAATTATCGATTTTTTCGATACTAAAAACATGTTTAATGAGTTTAAATTGACATAAAAGTTAGAGTATTAGATTGAGAATGAAGAGTTTTCGATTGAGTTATGTTTCAAGTGTGCATAATGATTGCAAAACAAAGTGTGTCGAGTTCGATTTCGTCTCAGCCAAGAGAGAAGCAAAGGAGCCTACCTTTCGGACGACGGTGAGCCGAGGGTGCAGGTTGGCCAGCCCTAATAATGATGTTACGATATCAACTTGAACTGTGAAAATTTTGTATCCAAATCACATTTCTCTATACGCAATAGACAAGCAGTTGACTATGGTCGATGGTAACCACTCGAGTAAGGCAATGACTATGGAACTATTAAAGATAAAGAATATTCAAAAAAATGATATAGAGGATGCAAAGACATCGTACCGGATACGCATCTCATGGGTTCCGTACATGCTTCTAGACTTCCCAGAGGTGAAATTTTTCGTCGGCTTTATTTTGAAATGTACAATTTTGTAACTGAATGCTGTATAATATCATTATTACTATCTGTCCCAATGCGATTTTAAATCGGAAACAAATTTCTTCACTATTTTTTTATAAAACCGCAATGTAAATAAAACTTAAATGTACGTAAAGGGGTAGCGTGGCGCGGGATTTTGTTGACGATTGCTTCGCAATGTTCACAATACATTGCACGCTCAGGAATGGGATTTTTGTAATTCTATTTAAGATATTAAATGTAGCCTTATCACTAAGTTTGCGGTACGACGTCTTTTACACCATGTATGAAGAAAGTGAAAAATAAATATTGTAGACACCGCGTTTCCGCCCGAAACGACGGAAGCCCAATTTTGGTATAAAATTATAACAATAAATAAGAAAGAGATTCGAGAGCTCTCCCTTTTTGATCCATCTTCCTCTTTCCTGGCCCAATCTCATCCACAACCTTCCCATAAAAGTACCCAAATCTCTTTAAAAATCCTATCATTCTTAATTATTTATAATTTTGAAGGTATTTGCAGACAATTAAATATCTTCTTCTGTTTTTCTTTTTTTGTGTCTTTCATATTTTACGTTTTAAAAAACGGTTCGGATCCAGTTTTCTAGGCATCATTTCGAATCGAATGAGGTATAGCACGTATTTTTACGAGCGATATCCTTATTTTTCGTCATCTTCAACTTCTTCTTCTAGACTAGAAGTAAAACTGTAATAAGAGTTATAAAAGTAAAGAGTAATAAATACAAGAAAACTCACTCACACGTGACTCACACGTCCCACTGTGAGTGCGATATAATCATGTGAGTGAGGCACTCTCGTATCCGCATTGTATCCGTTCTGTCAGAAAAGTATTTTCTACTGACATTGGAAAAATATAAAATGCTCTCTCCAAAATGTACTGTGTCCCAACTCACTAGTTTCTATTCGATATTTTATGAATGTTACGTAGAGGTATCAACACGCTCGCGATTTTTCTATTTTTTTTTAAATATCTAGGTCTAGAATGAAACGGCTGCTCGACCACTAAATGTTTATTTATTACCAATACATGGGTACATTAGTGCTTGATGCCCGTCGCCGGTGTCGATAACGAGCGATACAAAGTACAAATAGATAAAAATTTTCATAATTTCATATACAGTTTTGAAACTAGCTTAGAATCAGAGACCACAGCAATTTTTAATATGCAATTTAAAACAAGTGAACACATATAATGTAGAAAGATGAGATGTTATGTATTTAATATTGTATTTAAAAAAGTCGTCTACTTAGCAAAGAGGCTAAGAGAACTTATTTAATCAACGTTGCAATGAATTGAAAATTAGAAAGTCCTATCAAAATAAAATATTATTTGTCTGACATATTCTTATAACAAAATATATGGAACAGAAAAAATTGACGCTGTACGATTTTTAGGACAATCAATGTTTCAACAATATTGAAGGTGAGGTCT
Source organism: Charaxes varanes (assembly GCA_024363005.1). Taxonomy (NCBI): domain Eukaryota; kingdom Metazoa; phylum Arthropoda; class Insecta; order Lepidoptera; family Nymphalidae; genus Charaxes; species Charaxes varanes. The sequence continues at coordinate 12,557 of JANCMC010032255.1, forward strand.
TTTTGAACGTATGTCCGTAACAATAGTATCCGTATCCTTTTTATTCTCCTCACCTAGTTTTATATCATTTCATTCATCCATTCCCTTGTCTTTCTATAGTACTGTATTACTATTACTCAGTGGACACCTACTCATGCATTGAATTCAGCCTAGCCAAAAAGGTTCACCGCTACACCGACGCAGATGGTACTTACTTCTACCCTAGCTGCTATTGTCTGTCACAACCCCTATACCGTCCGTAATAGTAGTATCCGCATCTTTTTGCTACTTTCCCTCTACCTTTATATCCCTTTACATCGTCCCTTCCTTTACTCCTATATATGTCTGTATCTAATTAGACGTAACGCTGCGCTTGAAGTCCTTTTGGTCTGCAGCCGAATTGGGCCTGCGCGTCCGGGTACCAGTACCCCTTTCTCACATATGATCGGCGTGAAATGGCGGCAATGCTGTCACGTCAAATGATGGTATTGTTGTCGCGTGTCGTTCAGTTTGTGAGACTTCCCGGTGGCCTAAACTCGTCATTAAAGCTGGCAACGCATCTGCTAGCCTCCTGGTCGTGCACATGACCCTGGTAGTCGGTAGTAACTTAGATGAACGGCCTGCTCGTATGCCCTTTGTAACATAGAAAAGTATATGCTTTTTGAAATTTTAGAACTTCTGCCAATCCTGGCTAATTAAACTGGCACATAGCAGCATCCAATCAGCTACTTCCACATATTAAAGTGTTGTCAAAAACTGTTATAGCATTTAATGTCTAGTGTGGGGCCTTTCCAACATATTTACTTCTTTAAAGTGGATTCAAGAAAAATGTGGATCTTGCTGTTAAGAGAGATGGTTGAAAACGTATTTAGGAAATTGATAGTTTATATTAGGGTGTCTATTAAAAACTAGCTAATGCTCGCAACTTTGGTCTCTTAAAAAAACGACTGGCCCATTGGCGCAGAGGCCAGTGACCTTGCCTACCGCTTCGGGGTCGTGGGTTCGCTTTTCGCCTCGAGTCTGGGTGTATTTTCCATATATTAGTATAATATTTGTGTATAACATGCGGCTATAACCTTTTCCTTTCTATTTCCTTTCTATGGCCTTTTCTCCTTTCCCTCTACCTTTATATAACTTTACATCATCCCTTCCTTTAGTCCTATATATTTATCTAATTAGACGTGGCGGTGACGGTTTGTGTAAGTTCCCGGTGGCTTAAATCCTTCTTTAAAGGCCAGAAACGCATCTGCGAGCCTTCTAGTGGTGCGGATGTCCATGGGCGTCGGTTGTCACTTAAGTGATGAACCGCCCGCTTTTTCCCCCCTTGTAATATAAAAAAAAAATAAAATAAGCTTCGGCGATAAAATGTTCTGCATTGAGTGAATTTAAAACCGCTTAGGTAATCTCCTTCGCTGAACTCCCGAGTGATTTGAGAAATTCTTAAAACTCCTTCCAAATCTTTCTTGAAGATTTTGTTTTTTGCATCATTTGAATTGAATACGGCAAATTTTGATAAGCGTGAATCTTTTGATTTTACATCAAAGAAAATGTGATGGAAGGCAACGTACAGTTTGGGTAATACAATGGGAACAATACAAGAAAAGGATCAAAGAGTTGTCAAGAGATCCTGTCAGTGCCGGATTTACACATTTGCCGCCAGTGGGCTAATCAATTTTTGCTGCCCCTATTGTCATTCCTAATCTCGGGAACTATTGGTCTAATTTGAAAAATTCTTTTAGTGTTAGATAGCCCTTTCAGTATATAATAAATAAAATAAATATTAAGATAAATATTAAATTATTAGGTGAAATTTTAATTTAATTAAATTCCTCTTTTTCTGTATGTTACTAACGCAGACCCTTTCACTTGCTCAGAAAGAGTCGCCCTGGTAATGCTATATTTATCTTCTGTCTGACGAAAAAAAGTCTTTTTCTCTTTAATTTTTTGCACAGCTTTTAGTGTTAAGATTCAATGATGTAAGCTCGTTAATATTTCCCAATATATTTTCGAGGCATCTGAAATAATGAAATTATTGCTAGAGATTTTGTTCGTATGTCTTCTGTATATCAATGATCTGCTACAAACGAGCGGTATTCATTGCTATGCAGATGATACAACTGGAGATGTAGTGATAAGCTGAGCGATTACGTTTTAGGTCTAAAGTGAGTTAACGACACGGGCAGCTTCGTTTCAAAGTTCTCTACCCCACATTCTCTCCAATTTAAGCAGACCTTGGTACCGGACCGAGATAACACTAAGAAGAAGAAGAAGAAGATCCCTGTAATGGAAGGTGACATGTTAATCAATATTAAAGGATTTTTTCTCCATATACGGACGAGAGTGCAAATCGAAAATCCTCGCTACTCGTTCGCATATATTTGAATGTTTTATTGGTATGAACGGATATGGAAGGCGCGGTGTAACCAATGACGGCGGTAGTGGAGTGACCATGCCTACATATATATGATCATTTTTTTTCCTAGTTTGAAGGTCAAGAGAT
>JANCMC010032339.1:0-35440 GCA_024363005.1 Charaxes varanes
TTAATAGGCATTATCATATTCAAATCCTTAAACAAAATAGAGCACTTTCTAGAATCACAAAAAGATGATATTTACATTCAAAATAAAATAAAATAAATATTTATATTAATAATTACAAAGTTGCAACAAAATAGAAATAAAATTACTTAATAATCTAATCTTCATACTTCTTTTCTTCTTGTAATTTAAAAGAGGCGAGAAGAGAGAAGAAAGAGAGAGAGAGAAGAGGAGGGAATTCAAAATCAATTCAAAATTTTATTGAAAATATTTTATTTTTATGGAAACGAGATTATTTCTTCTGTGTCTAAATAGGATCGCCTTGATATTAACAATTATATAATTATTATCATTGTTTCTTTCTTGGTAGTACCACTGATAATGATGCCTTCCTCGAAAAGTGGGCTGTCTAACACTGGAAGAATTTTTCAAATCGGACCAGTAGTTCCTGAGTTTAGTGCATTCAAGTAAACAAATAAACTCTTCAGCTTTATATATTAGTATAGATACGATTATATAATTTCGAATGCTTTTAATACAGCTATGATCTCAACAAGAATCTTAACGACTCTTATAAATCAGTTAATAAAAAAAAAAAGATAATTTAGAACTGTAACGCCAACATAAATAAATGTAAAAGATAAAAAAAGCTGTGAAACAAAGAAGAAGAACAAAGAAGAGAAACAAAGTTCTTATATCTTTTACTAATTTTTATAAGTTGATGATAACATTTGACCATTTGTCATTAGATTTCCTCCATGCACTGTATACGTGTAACTCTAACGGTTTTTACAGCGAACGCCAGAATAGCTCGCAGATGACAGAATTTTCTACTGATTTCTTGAAATTTATCGTTATATTTTGTACAATTCATAAAATATCTGTATAATTTATAGTCTATGTATTATTCTGATGTCTGAACTATTTTGTTGTAAAGTTTTACTAAAATCCATTCAGTAGTTTTTCCGTAAAAGAGCGTCAAACATACATCCATGTGCACAAACTTTCGCGTTTATAATATTGGTAGGATTGGAATATCATTCTAAAAATGGAATATCATATAAAAACATAATAAAATTATTTAATTTGAATAAAAAAACTTTTTATTTATTTTGATACAAACTTCAAATCTTAAGATTAAATTAACGATGCTCGGCCGAATCTTTTATAAGCTCTCCGGATATTTGAGTCATCTACCGCCTATTCATGGCAAAGTACGTTCAGGTGGAACATTTTCGGCGGATGGAACAGATGGGCTTGGAAGGAGAGACCCTTTCTTTCCAAAAATTGCACCTCGTCCTTGAAGGCTCGGATGTCAATGGGCCTTCATATTCGAGCCTTTGATGCATTGAGATATGTACTGTATAAGAAGGAGAAAGGGGATTTGGTTTTACTATACTTGTAACGATATCTTAGTACGTTTTGTTCGTGATCATTCTTCTTTCTGGTATAACAAAAGATACAGTAGTATCAGTATAGCGTAAAGTCCAATTTGAAATAGTAAATCGAAAAACCAGGCTTAGTTATGAACTGCGTAGTTACTCATCTGAGGAGTTTTTTTATTTGCGCATGCATTCTTTTTAGTTGTGCATTCGTTAGCAAACGGTTTTACAAATATTTTCAGTTGCGCCGCGGGTCGGGGCAGCGAATGAATGTTTCGTTATCGGTGAATGAAGTACGGAACGATGCAGCCCTTTGAGTGTGCACCTACAATTAAAACTTTTGTCGACGCTGACCGTCGGGAACATTTTTTTTTAATTTTTGCGTACGGCAACATTGTGGGAAAAAAAGTCTTTTGGCTTTTTTCCCAGCCTTACTACGTGTTTGATGTATCATCTTTATGTTTCAAATACATATATTTTAAGTTATATTTTAAGTTTCTCTGTCCCAATGGTTGAGTATCTACGCTGATGATTGATTTCAGTTAAATAAATAGTGAACATACGTTGCTTGATATTAGTCTTGCGATTGTAGAGACTGGTGAGGGTTTCGGGGATAATGTCAGACGGCATTCGGTCATCTTAACTTGCTCCACTGCACAAATGCTCTGCAATTTAAGCGGATCTTGGTACTTGATAGGAATAACGACAGGTAGTAGACGAAGTGCATATAATCTTAATATATATAAATTATGCGTTACGGTGTTTGTCCGCGATGGACTACTAAACTACTTAACTGATTTTAATCAAATTTAAAAACCGTGCGCAGTTTGATTCAACTTGATAGATAGGATAGCTTACATTTCTATTTATAGTCGCAGAAATGCATGCACGTGCATGACTTCCGAACGACTGCACCAAATTGGATAATTTCTTTTTTATAGTGTTCGTTATTGTTTTGTGTATAGTAAAAAGCAATGGCAAAGCGAAAAGAAAATGGAACAGCAACGGAAAAGGGGAATAATGTTATAGGATAATAGAATGTAGTAAATAGTAAGTAACCCAACGTTCGGGCAGGACAACGTCTGCCGCATCCGCTAGTTGTATATAAACATAAGAACGAATGAAAACACTGTCCAATTTGCTTCATTCTAAAAGAGACCTAAAAGAGTTACCTTTAATATTACATTTTGTTGCGATTTAGCGCTAAATTCTTTGCTATTGACGCAAATAGTAAACACGAAATCAGATTGGTAAACAGCAATACTTTTTAGCGTCGGAAATTGTCTCGTCAGCCTGCCCTAACGAGCTTCACACAGAGCTCCGATTGAAGCACCGCCGTGATCATCTGCGCCAAAGACAAAAATAAAAATACGACAGTGTCTATGTAGAACGGTGTTGCCAGATTTTAGAGAGACTTTTTCAATTTGAAGCCAAAATTACATGGACTTTTTAAAAGAGAGTATAACATTATTAATGAAAAAGTAAACCTTGGAAATAAAAAAATAATCTGTAGATAAATTATTATATTATTGAGTATAAGCATTCATCTGTGTATTATTCTTGTGCAAAGGCATCTAAGGGGCTATCTATAAATTACGTTACACCAATTTTACGTTTTTTGAACCCCTCCCATTGGTGTGACGTCACATACTTTAAAAAGAAAAAAAAGTTAAACAAACCGGCAAATTATTTTTTTTAAATAATTTTTTTATTACAATATTTAAAATTTTTATATGTATGGTCACAAGGTTCTTGTCCCTCACCCGTACCCCTTGTCGCACAAAGTCACATTAAAAATCGTTCTGTGCTTTTTTCAATCAGTTAGTTAGCCGTAACTAAATCAAGCAATAAATTTTTAATTAAGACCTAACAGAGTATGCGCTATCTTCTTGACCGGCCTAAGACATCTCTAGTGTCTTTCAAACAAAGAGCAACTTCGAAAAAGAATTACATTTATTCATTACAAACAGACACTGGCATTTTATTTATTTGTATAGATTGATATGGTACTGAGGGATATACGACTGGAACAAAGAAAATATTTTTCGCCTCGCATGATTTCACGTGCCGGATTTATTGTGAGACTGTAATAAAACGAAACACATTTTCATCCATGACGTGACCATGAGGGCATGAAAGTGGGGGGGGGGGAAGGCATAATAATTTCCTATTAATAATGCTCGATATATAAGATTTGATTGGGATGAGAATATTACGACGTATCTCTTACGTGTACGACTTTCCTTTATTCATAATAATTTTCTTTGTTCGTGTGATATTTCCGAATAATCAAACACTTTATTTTTTACTTGAGTGAAATAGTTATTTATTACTTTATATTTGTTTAGCCGTCGTAACATTGGCTTACCTATGCCGGTTCGAACTGATGATCAGGCCGATGAATAGGTGGTGAGATGAGGCGGACACCTTTGCGGGACAGAGATGCATTTAAGTAGCCTTGGATAGGAAGGTGTATTTGGAGGGGAAGGCCTTTGCCCGGCAGTGGGAATCAGAAAATTATGTAATAAAGATAATAACAGATAGTTAATATCAGAAACTAAATGTTAAAGACAGGGCGAAGTGGCGATACAATCATAAAGGCTGACCCCACCACAATGTGGGATGCATACCTAAGAAAAAAGAGAGATTTATGTGGGACTAAATCAGTGCTGTACGGAGCAATGGATGGAAGTTATATAGACAGACGAACAGTCAACAAATCTATCTATCATTCGTTAACAGTTTAGAAGGCGGAAATTGCTTCGTTGTAGAGCTCGCGAGAGCTCTACAAACAATTATCCAGTAATAGACTTTTACGTACAATTTGTACAAGTCAATTCAAATTCAAAAAGCTTAATTCAAAATTTATTTTGATTTATTGAAGAGGAGTCAGAGAATCTAACTCAAAGTCAAAATGTCTTTATTAAATTTGGTTTTTATTTAAGTACCTACGATCAGCCACTTACTACTACTATTTTTAAATTATTGTACGAAATGACGTGGAAAAAATATTCCTCTTAAAAACTCAGTTTATGAGGCTTCCTGGCGCTATGACTTTAGCACCCTAATTTCAAAAATTAAAATAAAAATTGTCGATAAAAATGGCTTCTCAATTTAAATAATTCATTAATTCTACGCAGACTGTAATTCAATACTTTTTTCATTCGTTCGTGAACGCCTCAGGAATTATAGCGAATAAAAATGTTCGCTACCTTGAGATGCGTTACAAAGAGTTACACTGTATACATGTATGTACAGTATAGCGTTAAGATTATTATGTAAAGTTAAAATCTAGTATTAACTTGTTTTACAAACATATGTTAGACTTATTTTTTATCTCGAATAGAAAAAAAAAACTATATTTTTACTAATACATATTGGAAATGTGAAAGTAACTGCGTTACGTTTTCACGTTTAAACCGCCTGAACCAATTTTGATTAATATCCGTATAGGCTACTTTTTGTGGCGAAAATGAAGTTTGAAAGGACATAGGGATTTAAAGTTTGCATGAAAGTCGAAGAAACCAATGCGGAAAAAGTCGCGGGTTGCAGTTAGTAGTATATTTTTTATTTGGTTATCCCACACTACGAGGACCTACTTCAAGAATGCTGTAACATTTTTGATTAAACAACTAAGTGAAGTAAGAATAGAAAAGTGTTTACGTAGTCGATTACAGCTCTGCAAAAATAGATGCAGTAAGTGAGTTTCCAAGACTATTGAAATCCGCTAAGGTTTATATGAAATATTTCTTGCTTTTATTTGTATTAATACCTACAATCAAGGATATACGGTTGTGATGTTATTTTTATTATGTTACAATTCAGACATAATATAAAAAAAAATCATTCAGCTTACTTACTTGATTGAACGAACAGGACGGGGCCATCATTGGAGACTAAACTTAGTCTTGTTCCTGCAAAATAATTGAATACTTTTTAGATTCTGACTCAATAATCATTGTTAGCAGCTTTTTAGATTCTGACTCAATAATCATTGTTAGCAGCTTTTTAGATTCTGACTCAATAATCATTGTTAGCAGCTTTTTAGATTCTGACTCAATAATCATTGTTAGCAGCTTTTTAGATTCTGGCTGTTCAAGTTTGGCAATTCAAAAAAATACATAATTATTGTTGGCAGCTTTTTAGATTCTGGCTTCAAGTCGTAAGCCGCATAACTGTGTAAACCTAAATGTCATGTGAGAAAGAGAGGTGACCAGACGCGCCAGCGTAATTCGGCTGCAGACCAAAACGACTAATTAGTGACATAACTCACTCGGTGTCAACGTTGGCTGTGGCTTCGTCCAGAGGGTTTGTTTGCTTGATCGCGCTAATCTCAGGAACTACTGGTCCGATTTGAATAATTCTTTCAGTATTTGATAGCCTGTTTATCAAGGAAGGCTGTAGGCTATCTCGATACCTCCCATGTAAGTTGTTGTAACCCCAAAATCCCAGTTTTATAGTAGAGCGTTACAAAACACTAAATTGTAATATAACGATCACTTTTCAATATATAATTGTATACACAAATGTGTTATATAATGACGATTTTATTTCAATTTTCATGTTTGTAACGATCCACTGTGAAGTTGGGAATTTGGTGCTGCAACAATTTACGTGGGAGGTCTCTATGTATATGTATGTATGATTTAGTAACTGAATGTATGTAGATGTTGTGGGCAGTATAATAAATATAATATTAAATATTTATGCAGTACATATTTTAGTTATATTTTCACACTGGCAGTAAAAGCTAATACTGTCATGTTGGCAAACCTAGACATTTGACCGAACTAAAGTCGAATGTACGATTATTTTCGTCAAAGATCGATTTTTAAATCAATACAAATCATAACCCGATGTATCATGTACATCGGGTTATGATTTCTAATTGATTTAATATTGGTTCACATAAAAATCGATTCCTCATTAAAAGACTTTTAGACATGAAGCGTTTCATTTCAAGGACATGAAAAGGAAACAATTGTTGTTTTTATAATGGAACCAAAGTATCAGGTTTAAAAGAAATTTATTTTCTAAACTTGAATTTTATGAGTTAACCAAAGAAATTCCATTTTTGTAATCAAAGGGGGTTTAGGGAGCTGGGTTTACTCAATTAGCTAAAAATAATAATCCTCACCGGACCTAATAAAATCCACGAAGGCTTCTGTTTCGGTAGGATTAGTCCGGTGTCCTTACGCGTTCAAATAAATGAGTGCGGTCGCTGGGACGTGGGTTCGGGGTTATCTCGTACCGCCCCGTGAAGAGCGAGTATAACACGAATATGATTGTATATAGTATTTATAAAGTCATAGTTTATTATTCGATTCGGCTTTCTTTAAGAACTTATGAACTTAAGTATACAATTTTAGAGCCAAGTAGTAGGTATTATTTTAGTAAATTATATAATTAAAATGAATGCCTATTCGTCTTCGCCCCAGAAACCTCATCATTCCAACCAATCGTATTCTTCATCATTTATCAGTATCATTAAGAAAAACGAGCTCAATAAAATATTTGGCCCACTTTCGTACAAAAGATGTGCCGCTATATATTTTTATTACGTTTTATTCGCTTCAAAAGCTGGTTATTCGCGAATTTTAGAAATAGTCCGTCATTGTTATTTATTATAAACGGACGTTTTATTTATCTATTCAGCTTATCAATATCAATAGATTCTCTGAATAGGGAGAATTAGGGATTTGTTTAATAATAGCCGATGTCTGCGTCTTCGTCTTTTATATGTCAGCAATAAAAAAGTATTGAAATTTGGTCCATTTTATTTTATCGAGCAGTATTAATGTATTCAAATACAATTTACATTGTTTTAATATCTAATAAACTTTGTAAAATTACTTTCTATCGGTTTACGGCAAACGTTTTTATTTTATAGCACTTTAGCGGCTTCATTTTTTACTAACACGCTAAGCTTAAGTTTATTTGTTAGTCAAATGTGATAAGCAAATATAAAATGAAGTAAAAAGTAAAGATTAACATCTTAACTAATTAATTAGTAAAGACTTAATTGAAATCTTTAACTTCCTCTTAATTTGTTACCACGTATTAAAGTCTAATTTTAAAATTGCTTTTACCGCTTAATGCGAGTAAAGATTACTTTTATTGATGTTCACAAGGCCAAAACTTAATTGCTTGCAAATTTTATCTCGATTTGAGAGATGTTTGTCGACTAAAGCATATATTTTCCCCATCACGACTAATAAAAAAGTAAACAATTTAAGTCAAGTTTATATTAAACATTTATTGATAGTGCTTCTATTTTTAGTCCTTTGCGCGATCTTTTTAATAAAACATAATTGAAATTTTGTAAGTGCTTTATAGTGCAAAAGTAATAATAATTGAATTTCTAAGGACTTCATACAATGTGATTGAAGAAGTATGGCTTTTAGTACAGAATTATATAATGAAATTGCAATGTTAATGAAAATTGTAGTGACTTTAATTAAACTTTTGACTTTATTAATTATTAGCAAAAATTGGAAGAAGACGGGGACGAAGAAACATCCATGAACATAAAGATCATAGGAAGCCCAACAACGCGAACAGTTTATCTACAGTCTGACGTACGATACAAAGTGCAAGCAAGCATAAAATTATAACCATGGACAACCCGGAAACCTGCTTGTGGAATTCCTGCACTTGAGGTGAATTTAATAGTAGAACGTTAGAAAATCTATAGTGATGCAAAACTGTCGTCTTCTGAGAAAAACACTTAAATTACTTTAGAATCAAAACAAAAGTGCGATCTTGCGATATCGCAACATTCATGCATAGCTTAATAGGCCCGTCAAATTAGCCAAATAAATAGAGGTAAGTTTAAATTAATTCGCATATAGGTCAAAATTGGTAAGGTTGTTGAAGACATCATAATAAATGAATCCTAAAAAGTCCTCACCGATCCAAATTAAAAGCTTGTATTAGGAGTGGGTGCGACAATACCCCAACGGCGGTGGGGTTTGAACCGGGTACCTCGCGGATATCAAAAGTGACGCAATTTTATCCCAAACAGAAGAAGCGTTTGCCAAATCCTTAGATTGCCAGTATTTATATCAACTTACATAATCACTTACTAGTGGCAATAAAAGTACATGCTCAGAATTTGGTGTCTTAGAATTTTAGGTTGTGCCATCAAATATTATGATGAAATGTTGATAGCTTGTCAAATATGTAGAACGAATTTAAGAAATCGTGTATACTTTGTATAAAATATTGCTTGGTACACCAAACACACTAACTTTGTGATGTCATATCTTAACCTATACAAGAATAGGCATATTATCAAACTATCAAATTTAAAGATGATATTTTGTCTGTAATGACATTCTCGAGTAGCTCTCTATTGTAGGAAGATGTAAAGTTTGTATTTTATCATTCGTACATATAACAATTCAGCAGTTCTGTTATATAATGTAATCCCCCCTATAATAAACTGCTCTTATAACGCATTAATATTATTCTATCATGTATAATATTAAAATATATATATGGCCGTACAAGCGCGTTGTACGAGAATAATCCTACAATGCGTTTTCCTATAACCGACCTTGTTATGGGGGGAGGGGGAGCTACTGTATTGTATAATAAGTTGCCGCTAGTCTGCGAACAACGTCGATACAGTAAAAAACTAAATTATAACAATACCTAAAATTGACCTTTGTGACAAAAATAATATAATATTTATTAATCAAACCCAGTCGGTAACTGGAGCAAAAAAGCAGTGAAGGATTTATGTACTAACAATTATTAAGTAATTAAATTACTTTAAATAATGATTTTAAAAAACATATAGTTAGTTATAACATTTATAATGACAAATAGTCGAAAAAAGTAAAGGTTCTTGCACACTAAAGAAAGAGTGGAAGATTAAATAAACTCAAGTAGAATACTATACGTTTAAGTATACGGTTTACACCATATACTGTTTGAATATCATGTAGAGTGAAATGAAGCTTCTGTTTATCTTTCCAAATATTTAATATTTTATATACAAATGGTAAGGACTTATAACTAAAGCTAAATTAGCAAACAACAGTGTTAACAAAAAATGAACAACTTTACTAGAAATATAAGCTAGGATTAGACTAGGCTGCCAGTTTCGCTACCAACTTGCTTCACATAAACAGCTTTTTTAAGGTAAGCCTATGTGCAGTGCACTGCACTGGCTACCATTAATGGTGGTAATAGAACGCCGGCCTATTTTTTAAGCAACCGCTGTGCCAGTGTGAGGACGCGTGTAAACACAGCGTGCCAGTCACTGGCGCATATCTATCTACTGCTTACGCGTTTGCTTTTGTTAAGACTTTCCGCGAGGGCAAGCAAATTGAATTAGGGTGAATAGTTAAAATGTTCGCCTTGTATAAGTGAAGGTAACTCGTCAATGTTTTCAGTCGTAACTCGCAATTTAAATCTGTGCTAGGAAGGATCTTCTGATCTTAGATTTTGTAGCAACAAAGCGGATGCCAGTTATGGATCTAGCGCTTAACCATTTCTCTATCCATAGACGTTTATCCTTAACGGTTTCTTCGTCTAATATATCGATCAACTCTTCCCTTAATAGTGCAGAGACGTTCTTTTTGCATTAATTTTTCAACCACTGCCATATTACTCCCGAATTCATTTTTTAAAAACACAAATTGTGTCCTCATCACAAGAAAAATCAGAAATGAAATGAATTCAGTTGGCCAAGTTTAAACAACACGGGCCAGGCCAGCGCTGGCATGTCTGAGGACTGGCGCCAGCGTCACTGGCGTTACAAGAACTGTTTCGGTCAGCTACGCAACGTCAACACAGGATTTTATTTTAAAGTTGATACTCGATTAATACATTAAAAATAAATCTATAAAGTACTTTCATGAAGTTGTATATTCTTTTTAATATAATTTGTTTCAGATCTGATTGGACCTGATGTATTAATGAAAAACTTGTTTAATATTCCGGAGCCAGACATATCTTCATTTGAATGATCATGTAGTGTGGCCGGGGACTTTGTGTAGCTGAGCAAAGTTTTGCAATACTTTGTAGTCTTCAAAGACGAACATGTATAAACTTTGAGCTATGTCTGGCTCCGGCATAATAAAAACTGCTTATGACGCCTATTGACAGTTAGAAGCAATGCAACGTTTATAATTCTATATGGCTGATATATAAATAGTGTGATAATTATTATGAATTTATTAAGTAGTCAAATAAATAAATATTCGTTATCTGCGGATTTCACTTCTTTGGGTAACCTTAAGTAGCGGAAATGGCTACAGTGCGAATCGAAAACCAAAATCTGTGAATATATAAACGACTCCTGGACTAAAAAAATAGCAAATGCCAATTGCGATAGAAACATCTGCTGTGATCGATTACTTTGGTTTTAAGATAGCTGATATTATTAAAAAGGTGATTTAATTCTACGAGTCAGTTCAGAATTATTTTTCCGAGTGATTCCGCTTCGGCGATGGTGTCTGGCATTTTGGTTCCCAATGTCTCCGGTTGCGTGAACACCAACAGACCGGATATGAAGCCCATGATACCGAACAACACTGATGGAATTCCGTGCCAATAGTTCATCTAAAAGAAAATCTTTTCAAATCAAATCAAATCAAATTTAAAATTTAACTTTCTCTATGACGAAACATCATTACATTAGTTTTATTTAAATTTATTTCAAGATTATTGCAAATCAACCAGTCAATTAATAAATTTAGGGCTTTATTAACGTCATCTGTGAGATCATTTAAGTTTTTATTTGTAAAAATTAAATTACTGTCGTCGGCGAATAAAACTATATTGTGTTGTGAGATTTGTAGCTTTTTTTTAAATGAAGTATTTTTTTGTTCGAAATAGGAGTATGTTACAAAACAATGCAGTACTAATCAGTGAAATTTTTTGATAGACATACGACTATGTTATAAAATAATGAAGTGCTAATCAGAAAGGGAAATACTATTGCTTGATTAATTTAGGTGATTTTTTTTTAAAATAAAAACTAAGTACTTCTTCTTCTTTTCGTGTCAATGGCAAAACTATAATTTGGGTGTAAGGGCCTATATTTTTAAAGCCCAAAAAGTAGCGACATCAATTGCTCAACCTGAGGCGGCCATCAAGTCTTCCCGCGTGCAGGTATTAGGACTAAGTACTTATATTTATTGTAATGATAGTCAATTGAAAGACGTAATGTTGATAGAAAACCTTGCTAGGTTACCCATTTTCTTTAAAAGTTTTAGGCGGAACTTATGATGGTTCTTGACAAGCCAAGATCTTTTAGTAGGTTTTTTTTTTCATGTTACAAGGGGGCAGACGAGCAGGCAGCAGGCACCGAAGTGCCTACCGGCGCCCATGGACATCTGCACGACCAGATAATATCACTGCATGAAGAATCGGGTCTAATACCTTACTACTAAACTCCACAACGCTCCAAAGTATTCAAAACATTAAACTTCAATCTTTTATTAAGTTATTGCAAATGGCTTTTTTTATAAACTTTACTATTTATATTTATTGCTTCCTATTATTTATACACTGTTAACAATGATAAATATATAGATATTTTTTATTTTAAATCAGGATATACATTTGTTAAATCACCAGATGTTTACAAAATAAAATTGGCAAACATTATAATCGCTATAATATATTAGTGGTATTGTACTTTTAAACAAAAATGATTTTATAATAACATTTATCTTGCTTTTAAAATAACAAATGTTATGTTATAAAATGTACTTATTACAAGCGGCAAAGTCCCCGATGCTATCAAACCGGATATTTCATACTAAATAAGATGTACGCCCTACAAAATGGTTCACGACGATATACTTCGAGCAACATGAACGCGTAGGCTCTTAATATACTAAGAATAGCTTAAAATATATGTTTCCTTTTACAATAATGGGAAAATTCGTAAACTTTGTATAACAATGTATTACAAGAATTTCAAAACTATTTTTACAACCTAAATAGTTAAATTAAGTCTTCTTCTTCCTAGCGTTATCCCGGTTAAGTACCAGGGTCCACTTACATTGCAGTAGATATGGCTGTGAGCCGAGTTAAGATGACCAATTGCCATCTGATATCATCCTCAGAACTCCCACGATCTCTACAACGGACAATTTAAAGGCCTATAATTAGTAATAAAAGCTTTTCTACCGCACTTTCTTTTTAATTATTTTTCTTTTTATACCTGTTATTATAACTTAATAATACGTCAAAATAACTTTAATAATTTGGAAAAATAACCCGACCAATCTAAACAGACGAAATTCATTAATGACAGATAAGATTATAATTAAATATGTGTTATATAGATATAATTGTAAATTCAACAATTGACTGATTCAAAATAATTAGTATAGTATACTATTTCTCATATAAAAAAAATGTTATGATTAAATTCAACTTAGATCAATTCATTTAAGAAGGTTCTGTTAACAAACAAATAAATAGATATAAAATAGAAGATATTTTTGAGTGGAATATCAAATCATTGAAATTATCGGCTTTAATCTTCTATAACATAAATGTATTATACAAATAAACCTTCCTCTTGAATCGCTCTATCTTTTTTAAAAAACCGTTCCAAAATCCGTTGGGTAGTTTTAAACATTTAAGCATATATAGAGACAGCGACTTTGTTTTATACTATATAGTGATAGTGATAAAGATGTTTGATTAAAAAATAAGTAATGTTATATATGCTTCCATTTCAAAGTCAAATAAACACGAAAATTGGAGTCAACAACATAAATATAAAACAGAATATATTTCTTTCAAAAGATATTGTGAAACATGATAAAAAGTAATTGAGTCGTTTCACAAACACCAGACAAGTGATAATTAAAGCAAACGAACACTTACTAAATTTCAAAGTTTTTATTGAGGAACAAACTTTGTTCCCACAGTAAATTGATGTTGGAAATGTTTCATAACTTTATTTATAAAACGTTATTTCTTTACGTAAATAAAGTTTCATAAACTTTATTTATGTAATTGCATAAATAAAGTTTTTGTTAAAAAAAAACTAATCTATTCAGTAATAAGAAAAATATCTACTTATCCATATATAACTAGTAGTTATTCAAAACATATTAGATAATATAATACTATACAAGTGTTTTAATTTTTCGTCTGTCTTTATTTATGCCGATGATTTAAAGTTCTCTAGAACAATTAAGTCTATAGATGACTGCAGACTCTTATAAATAAACCTTTATTCTATTTTATGGATATATACAGTCTAGACACATAAATATAGCTAATATACAAATAAATAAAGTTGTAGCTTCACTTTTATTTATTCAATATAATTCAATTTTCCTGCTGTAACAATATATTTTATCGATTGAATAATGGCGTTCCATTAGGCGCGTGCTTCAATGATTAAATATCGTCATTAAAATAACTTTGAGGAAAATGACATAATTGTTGTAACAATGACAGTTTCCTGAAGTTAATTGGTCAGAAATGCGATTATATTATAAATTTGTATAATACAAATTATTTTTATACTTTTTACTTGTTCATATATTATAATGTATATATTTTATTAATTTAACTATGAATCGTTTATTTTTTTAGTAATTAACTTGTTATATTACTTAAGTCGGAGCTGTTTGAGCAGAGCCAGCAACTAAAGTGTGTGATACCTGATTAATAAGATTCTAATCTATTCTAGACTAATATAGCTTTCGTCTAATTTATATTTACTTTTAACTAGCTATATCCGCCATTTCGTCCGCCTAAAATTGTATAATAAATTTTTTGCGAGATGATATATAACCTATAGTCTTTCTTGATAAATGGGCCATCTAACACTGAAAGAATTTTTTAAATCGGACCAGTATTTACTGAGATTAACGCGTTCAAACAAACAAACAAACGAACTACATATCATTAGGCTAAAATTGGTTCTATTTTTTTTACCGAACTTTACGCAGTCAAAGGCGCGGACACAGCTAGTAATATATAAAGCGGGTTTTACAAATTTGGCGTAGAGGTAATTTTTTGTATTAATTTTATTTTTATTTTTTTCCGTGATAAATATTATATTTTAATTATTTATGATATAATCTAGAATATTTTTACAATAATTTGTCTTCGTTTGCGGTAACACAAACGATCTAAGTGTACAAAGTAACTTACAGATCCATCAATAAAATGCATATTTCTATTATTTATAAGTCAGAGCCTCAATAGCTCAACAGAGCCTCAATAGCTCAACGGTATAAGGTATGGACTGAAATCCGCAAGGTACCAGGTTCAAACCCTACCGCCGTTGGGGTATTGTCGCACCCACTCCTAATACAAGCTTTTAATTTAAGCTTAGTAGGAGGGGAAAAGGGAATAGGCGGCGCGCAAAGGCTCCATTGAAACAAGACACTCCGACAGTTTTCACTCCATTGCTTGTAATAAAACTGTGAGAGATATTATAAATTTAAACTACATTCGAGTAGAAATAAAAATAAAGAAATAGACATTTTTAAAAACAAGCTTTTATGACAGGTTACTAAAATAAACTAAAGAGATTTCAATAATTTCATTCTAATAATAAATACGAGTACATCATTTCATAGGTACTTTATAATTCAGCTTTTCGTTTTAATAAAAGCTAGTTACATCTTCCTCTTTTGTTTAATATAACACAAACCACTAAAACGTCTAAACTCTTTGGGGAGATATTGAAGACTAATCTGTCTTATAATTATTTTATTTAAACAAGTAGAGATCGTGGGGGTTCCGAGGATGAGGTCAGATGGCAATCGCTCATCTTAACTCGCCCCACAGCCAAATCCTCTACCATCTAAGCTGACCCTGGTACTTATCCGGGATAAAGCTAGGAAGAAGAAGAAAAAAAAAAAGAATTTGTGTGCTAACAACTAAAATTATTATAAAACTTTCATTAAAATTCTGAATCTATATCTATACTAGCTTTAATACATACAAATCAGAAGAGTTTGTTTCTTTATTTGCTTCAACGCGCTAATCTCGGGAAGTACTGATGCGATTTAGAAAATTCTTTCAGTGTTAGGTGACTTATTTGTCGAGGAAGGCTATAGACTATATATCATCACGCTAAAATTGAATCTATTTACCGCCTGTAGTCTTCGTGCCAACTCCCGCAGCGCTCCGAGCCTTCTGGCGCGACCCCCAGCACCCTCGCTGTCCCCATCAGAGATGCCCGAATCCGACAGTGAGTCGCAGGTGGACCCGCCCTGTAGACACAAATAATATTTGGAATCCCGTCGCAAAAGATACTTATATGAAAGACGTTGGGAAGCAAATAATACTTATATGAAACACGTTGGGAAGCAAAAGATACTTATATGAAAGACGTTGGGAAGCAAAAGATACTTATATGAAAGACGTTGGGAATTAGAGGCCTATTGTTAAATGGTTGGATGATTTAAATAGGATCGCTAAAAATAAAAGGATGACGACGAGGGACAGCAAAAAGAAGAAGGCCGCCTATGGATTATTTATGCATATAAATATATACTAACTGATGTTTAACTGTAAGCCACAAGGCTTTCTGTCTAGAGTTTCTGTTTAGACATGGTCGGGTTGAATTTGTATTCAACCCGACCATCTCTAAACGGACTACCGTATCTTCTTCTTGTAAAGAATACTTGAAATGATCGATCTAAGGTCAAAAGTTTGGGGCGAATATGATGCCAATCTAAAAGGCTTTGCAAGCAATCTTTCTATCAATTAGCTGTCGGTGCTGTTTCCTCCAGACCATATATATACCTTTTTCTTATCCAAGAGTGATGCAGCGAGCTGCCTCACGTGTGCGGTGAGTTCAGCGTGATCCGCCAACTCTGTGCCGCGGTCACGCAGCGCTTGAAGCGTGGCGAGGTCACCGCGAAGAGCCCCTTGTAGCTCGCGAAGTGCGCTCTCCCATTCGGCCCAAGCGCACACCGCTTTTTCCAGCGATAACAGCTCATTGGATGTCCTGGAGAAAGTGGATAACGTTAGTGATCAATATTGTCACCAGATGTTATTTACTTTTTTCTACTATCTTTTTTTATAGGAAGAAAAACGAAATACAGCTCCTCACATAATATGGGCATAGATAATTTAGGAAATGGGGCGATACTATTTAAAAGCCTTTTTCGGAACACTATAATCACTAAGCCGAAATATGAAGTACGTTAACTCCAATTAACTAATGGGATGTAAGTACCTCTAGGAAACAGTAGAAGGCGATTTTAATGAGCAAATGAGTTTCTAAATGGACTATGTCACGAATGGCCTCCACACAATTATTATAATTGTAGCTGTTGTCGTTCCACCAGTTCCGAGCGATAAATGTTTATTTACAAAACGAAACATTAAGCAAAAATACGTTTGGTATGGAAGTATATGGTCAGTTTTACCTTTGATGAGCATCGTCCCATGCAGCAAGCAAGGTCGTCAAATCCCCTGTGAGTCCGCTGTCATCTGACTCCATTTCGGCAAGCGCTCGACGCACAGACACAGTCAACTTCAGCATTGACACCTTGCATTCTAGAAGACGCGACAAGCGATCCTGTTGACACAAATACAAATGTTAAAGGAAAGAAAGAAGATAAACTTTAATTTAAAAACTATAGCAGTTCCTGTAAGGTATGCTATTTCCAGGATATCTCTACCCCTTTAGGACTTTAATCAGAACGGCCAAGAGAAGAAACGTTATGTGCGTCACAACTTAAAAAAAAAGATAAAAGCCAAAAAGATACTTTGCATCCTTTACCGCTTTAAATTTCCATGAATATGGGAGGTTAAGTAGATAAGTGTCCTTACCTTAAGTTCCTCTATTCTCCTGTGTAACTGGGCTCTGGTGTGCGGCTGGGGGGCGCAGTCCCCAGGCTCGCAGACATCGTCAAGAGTTTCCCGTAGTGCTGCGATTTCTCGACGCAACCTTCTCGCACTTCCGCGTCGGATGGCGGCCGCGCGTAACGCTGACCATCTCGCTGACACGGCTGTGGGACAAAATTTGATTTTAAGCATATCATAGAATAAAGCTATATTGCCCAAAATCTGCCACTTAGTTATCCATAACAGCGCTAGCAAATTTCAAAGTTGCTGAAATATTGCGCACAGACGTAAAATGCTGCCTCACCATTTCGTAAAAATCTGCCTTTACACGTAAATCCGTACCTATAATTGTTTTTTGTGTGTCGTAATAATTTCGCAAGTTCGAATTTGCGCAATGAATAATTTAAATGTTTAGAGTAAGCAATCACCTAGTTACGGACGATAGCTATGCAAATGTTAACAGCTTGATAAGCCACAAAGGCGAGGTGTCAAGGACCGGTTTATTTTAAAACCAAGATGACATCAGAAGGTACTAAGTATACCTAGTTTGTTTTGAACAACAACTCCGTGGATTTAAAAATCATCTTTTTATGGCATAAAACAAGATCCCTGCCATTAGACTGGTCAAAAAACATATTCATTTCTCAATTACTGGCAGCTCATCTGCGAGCTTTCTAGTCTGTCCATTCGCATAATAAATTTCGTATATATTTTCCTTTTCTGTGTTTACTCCATAGGTTGTATTGATTCGGAATTATCGATGGCATAGTTCCATACTCTTGACATCGCGACAAAAAGAATTTAATGGTCTTTATTTAACAGAATCTTTACTATACATGCCTTTGAGTATGAGGCGTTTCTTTCTAATTCTACTTTACTGTTGTCATTTAAATTCTGGATTTGAAATTTTCCTTAACTCGTTATTCAACATCACGCATTGCCGTCTATAACAGATGTTCACAAATAGTTCGCTCATTGATATGGAGACGCATTCAGAGCCATATACGACCACTGTAGGCGTCAAGTTTCCAACAAAGGCCGTACAGAAATAGACGGCCGTAAAGACCCATCTTAGATGTAAATAGAGATGTACATCGGCCGGGAATCTTACTTGAACATAATCTTGAACTAAAATTATTTTGTGCTTTAATGTAACTATATTAGTAAATAACCTTTTCTTCCAACTATGCACTAATGTTATCATTATTCACTACATAACCGATCAGAGAGGACGCGTTTTCTGTTTAGAACCAAAACAGTGCACTAATTTTGTATGAAATTTCATTACTGCACTGTTTTTTATTTTCATATAAATTGACTGCAGAGGTTTAATGTCTTCCATTTATTATTTCATATAAAATTTATTAAAAAAGATACTGGCTAAAAATAAAAATCAATCGAAAAAAATGGAAAATAAAAAAAAACAAATGGCGCGCAACAATGTAACACTTTCCGCTCGGTGAAATAATCTGTTACATATGTAATCAGGGCAGATTTTCGAAAAGATATTGGACAGTGAAATCAAAGGAGACAATATTGTACCTCCGGCACATTTAAAATTCCTTCAAACACTCAGCTATGCTTTGTTGTAGTCGTATTTGTATGTCTAACTCAGTTGATTTTTATAATCTACCTTCTATATGTATGTAACATATGTAAAAGCGAAACATTAAAATATAATTTACGACTGTTTTGTGTGCTTAGTGAAATTAGTGAAATACAAATTCTAATGGTGGACAGAGTTTATGATGATCATTTCTACCGAAGATTATTTCTCTTTTCTCAATTACAAACAAAATATATAAATCTACAAGTTAACTCGAAATTAAAGTTTCAAAATTCTTGTTGTAAATAAATTTTTCTTTTATCCTGTTACAGCAAATAAAGATGATAAAATCTTTCGTCGGTAATTAATTGCTAATTAAATAAAAGAAATGTCGCCCATTTTTTCCAAATTTTATAATATATTTTCACGTTAAATGCAGGTTACTTGGGGATAATATTTGCCCGTAATAATCTTAAATCTCTTTAATTCTCCCAATGTAAGACTTCGTTAGCCTTTAAAGCTTCAAGCGTCTTTTCACTTAATTTAACGAGCTTTCTGAAAGACAGCAGGGTTCCCTTACAAGGAACCCTTATGATTTCGCTTGGCCGTCCGTCCGTCTGTCCGTCCACAAGGTAGACCCCTAGTATTTACAAACTATAATAGGTAGAGTCTTGAACTTTTCCACGTTGATAAAACATACTAAATACTCATTATGAAAATTATTTTAACCAAAATTGGACAACAACTTTTGAAGTTATTCTACAAACACGTTTATCGCATATCAATTACGGAATTATTCTATATATGTATGTGTGTGCTGACTCTTCACCACATTATTTATTATAGTTGTGACCGCGACTTTGTTCGCGTAAAATTAGTTAAAAAAAATAGATCCAATTTTAGCGTGATGATATATAGCATGTATCCTCAATAGATGGGCAAAGTGACGGATTTGAAAATATACAATTTTACAGGTCAGCCATTTGAAATAATTATTCATATTCATTTATACAAATGCACATGTTAATAATATATATATCGTACACAATGCCCCGTTAGGGCGTAGCAATTTTAACAGAGAAATTTTAAATCGAAACTATTTCATCGTGTTTATATAATAATTTATTATAACATAATTTTATAATATATTAGATTAGGAAGGTGTCAAAAAAATTAAATAATAATAATAAGTTGTGTTTAATTAGTAGGATAAAATAATTTCGATTTTCAAATGTCAAGTTATTCTTATAATGTCAAATTTGCAAATCATGTCAAGTGATTAATATTACCAATAATGTATAAAAAAAGATTATTTTCATTAAAATGGGCCCTGATATTTGGTTGTCATGGAAGGCAAACCTTACATAGGCTTACATTCGTCTCAGTAATTAAAAAAATAATATACTGTACACTATGCCTTAGATATGAGAAGAAGAGATGTCTTATGGGCTTTTTAATTTCTATAAAATAAATTTGATTTGCTTGTAATACCTAGCTCTTTAAAAGTAAAGAAATCCAAACGCTGAATTTGACGTGGCGTAACGAAGTGTCTTAAAGTGTTTTTTTTATACCTAATTTATAAGCATTGTTGTAATTAAATAGTATGAACTTTATCTTTATTATAAAACTTACATTGGCTAGTTTCATTTCGAACATGAGCGATTCTTTGAGCTCTATTTTGGCTCGCTTCCGGCATCTGTTTTATATCCGTGATATATTTATGGAATATAAATGCAGCTTGCTACTTCAACGGAACGAAGTTTGATGCGCTTGATTCGTGAAAAAAAGCATTAATTTTAAAGGAAACGAAAATATTAAACTACCCAAAAGTATTTTCACTATAAGAAAAGTGTAGTGATTTAAAAGAATCATTATAACAAGAACAGTAACAACAAATAAATATTCGTACTTCTAAAACTCGTGCAAAACCAAAGCGGAAGAAAGTCCTCGAAAATTTTTGGCGCTTCAAAAATCAAACCTTCAAAAACCATCCACTTTACACATCAATTTAACAGAAAGACATCAACATCAAATCAAATATGTTTTATTTATATAGAGTAAAAATCAGATGACACACCAGACAAGTAGCCTAAAAGAAGTTGTATAATTGAATTGTAAAAAGAAAGAGAAAAGAAAGAAAAGAGAAAAGAGGAAAGGGGAGGCCTTGGCCCAGAAGTGAGACACAACAGGCTAATAAAAAAAAATATAATAGTCATATAAATGTACAATAAAATATAAATTAACGGCAACAACAGAAAACCTAAGAATTTAGTAATGCCATTATTTAAAGATAGTCAGTCGATTAATTATTTTAATAAATAATATAATTAATTTTCGGTAACGTGTTTTGCAATTTATTATTTGGCTCAGAGGTGTACAAAGAGCCATGGAGCGCGCCATGCGAGTTCGCAATACCGACATTCGACTTCGTACCTCTTCAACACATATATTATTCGAGTACTAGTCAATAACGGGCAACACCTTCGGTTCCGATTAATTCAATCAAGACATTCGATTTAGGCGGTGTTTCAAGTGGCCATTTAAAAAAAAATGTATAGAATTTTATTCGATACTTATTATTATAGTGAAGATTATTGAAGAGTAAACGTTATAAAAGCATTGTAGAGATTATTTTTCTCTTTGTATTTATGACTCGTATTACTTTTATCGCGTAACTAAATTTTAAAAAATATTATTCACAAAATTAAACCATATATGTATATAGGCGTGGCAGAGGAACTTTCTTATTTTAAATGATGATAAATGCAATTAGTATTTTTAATTGTCCAAAAACTTTGGACAAACTTGTTTGGACTCTAATAACTACTTCTTCAGTAACTATGATTACTTTCTTCTTTTAAAAGTCTCGAATTCAATTCGTTTCAAAACTACGATTAAATTAATACTCATAGGAGATGTAAATACTTTAGATAATTGAAGAGTACAGGACATATCCATTTGTGATAGGGTCCTTTCTGGTGACAAAATAAATTTAAGAGCGTACGGAGTAACTTTTTTTTTCAGATCATAAAGTACTGTCATTGTGCGATACATATAAAAAGGTTAATACAATTCTATAACCATATATGGTTCACTATGTGATATTGACTTATAAAAAGTATAAATATATAATAAGTAATATGGTGCAGTAATCAAAACATGACTAAACAATATTTGTAATTGTGATCGGTGTTAGATTTCGTTTGATTTTATTTAAACATAATATTTGCTTGGAATTTAAATAAACAATATTTTAAATCCTTTACGCTCATGTTACGCCACAGCCAGTTCCTATTTTTAATCCTTTACTGACTTATTAGCCACAGCGAGTTCCTGTTTTTAATCCTTTAATGACATATTAGCCACAGCCAGTTCCTGTTTTTAATTCTTTACTGACATATTAGCCACAGAGAGTCCCTGTTTTTAATCATTCACTAACTTATGAGCACAGTTTTAATAACTTTAAAAACTAGAAACTACAGAAAATAACGAAAAAAATTTAACTTATATTTCAAAATCAGTTTCAACACTGTTGATGAAGCCCGTATTCAAAAATCTAAAACTGCCTTACATTTAAAATAATCTACTAGGGTTTTTACAAAGTTCTCACAAATTATAAACAAATTTCGAATGATTTAAGGTTTTTTTTATTAAAAACAATATTAGGAATATCTTTAGGAACGCCTAATATCATCAATATTCTCATTTCTTGGTAAACAACAGTCCGAAGGGTTGAACAGCAATTTCAATTTTACCTTATACTATTGTCAAAGCTTATTCTTTTTCTTTTAATTTTTTTTAATCAAATAGAATATTACCAATATTTTTTTGTGTCCTACCAAGTAGGTGTTATTCTAGCACTCTATATTAATAACTCAACAGAATTTCATTCATTAAAGTGCCAAACATCTTTTAGAAAAAAAAGAACCGCTCCTTAAAGACTGACAACGCATCTGCGAACCTCCTGTTGATGCAGATGTCCATGGGAGTCGGAGATCACTTATGTAAATCGCCAGCCCGTTTAGTCCTTGTAATATATACAAAAATATATAATATATATTTTCTTTAACAGCTCTTTTTTTGTTTTGTTTTAAAGAATATTAGGAATACTTTTTAGGAATTCCCCTTTTCTCCTCCTACTAAGCTTAAATTAAAAGCTTGTATTAGGAGTGGGTGCGACAATACCCCAACAGCTGGGGTTTGAACCGGATACCTTAAGGATTTTAGTCCACACCTTATAACCGTTAAGCTATTGAGGCTCTAAATAATATCATTCTGAATATCGCAGGTGGCCAGTACCTTGTACTATGGAAAATATTGTGCGAGGCAGATAATTTATTTCAGTTGGTTGGTCTTAAAATACCTATTTGTTCGATTTCGAATAGCAGTAGGTGATAAGTATAGGAGCATACACGTGATATGCATACGAACGTGTTGTACAAACAGACACACGAAGTTTCCAAATTCACACAACGTTAATTTTAGTGTCGTATATGGGTGTTACGAAAAAAACATTCAGACAAATAAATAAAATTAATGTGTTTGTTGAAACGTCCATATAAAATTATTTTGGTATATTTTTGTTTTACTTTTGAATATAAACACAAATTAAAACACCTTCGCCTGTCTGTCTGTTTGTTACGAGTAATTTACAAAACAGATGGAGCAATTATGATAGGGTTTTCTCTGGCAAATATATGTATGTTACAAGGAAAAAATAAGCATATATGGTATATGTGTGCGATGGATTTAACGATTTTGTCAAAAAGTGTCGAGTTTAAATTTTTTATGAAAAACTTAATTTTTTTTTACTCTCGCATGAATCTATCTTGGGCGAACTTATTCAAGACAAAAATTACTAAGTTCTATATATACGTAAAGCAAAATTTTCGGTACCTTTTTACGAAAATTGCGCGGACGGAGGAGCATGAATTTTGGCACAATTATACTTCTTATATAGAGGAGGGTGTGCCAACTCTAATATTTTTTTAAATAAGAATTGTAAATATATAACATTATTAAAATAAAACCTTACACACACAAATGCCAACGATTTACACACACATGTATACATTTTACTATAAGATTGTGTCAAAGCGTAGTCATGACGCGATGGTAAAAATACTAATTGAGATTTTGCATGTACCTTTAAATAGCATATAGTTCGCAAATATGAAGATTTCTGGCCGAATTTAGACCACCAGGCGATCTGTAGTGGTTATAACAAAATGCATATAAATATTATAGAGTATGTTTTTTGGAATTTATTAAAAATATTAATGAAAAAACTGACTTTCTCTATGGATACAAAACTATACAATTTAAAATAAAATATCAAAGATCAGTCGCGAGACGCCATTAAGAGCTAGTTCTAACCAGTTTTGCATATCACACGCTCAACCAGCATTTTTGGCAATTTTAAATACTAAAAAAATTTAAAATAAAACTATCGCTTTCCTATAACTGGTTTCAAGATTGTTCGTTAAAATACCGCCACTATCTATTGATAGGACTATTTGAAACACGGGGATCTATTCCTATGACAGACAAATTTAATGCTTATATTATACATGTCAGGTGACTAATGTATACATCCTTAGTTAGTAAAATAAATGTGTAAGCAACTCTGTGTGTTACGTCTTCACGCTCCAACCCCTTAACCAATTTTGATGAATTCCGGTATAGATTTAGATTGGACTTTAAAGAATAGCTTAGATTATATTATATTGCGAAAATGAAATTTGAAAGGGTTGAAATGGTGGTTGAAAGTGGTAGAAAATAACGCTTACGTAGTTGCATTATTTTTACAAATATCTCTAGATATTTATAGTCCCCCATAAAGAATACATAAACAAATACTTATATACGTAAAAACGGAAGGCAGGGTCATCGCCAATTGGCCAGTCATTTGACAATACTGTCACTAACATGAACCTAATAGCTGCATACATTACGCTCCGCCCGAACCGCCCTTTCCGGCAGGTCGTTTGCGGCCCGTCTAACGGAAAATCTGCAGAATGCAGGAAGTGCGGCCTGTGTGCGGGCTCCCAGCGCACGCAGATGATGTTTTTGTGGTGTGCGCCCACTGCGGGCATTAGACCGCGTTATGTCATGCGGGTAATGTTCCCACACGTTAGGGGAAGGACGATGACCTAAAGGTTTTGGATTAGAGTGACTAATGGGGCGCATAAAATGTACATTAAAGGTAAAAAATCCGTTATTTATTATATTAAACGTTTTACAGTAAAATTTTTATGTTAGGCCCATAAAATACATTAAGTCTTTTTCTTCTTCAAAAGTCTCTCCATTACTGGAGGTTGGCAGTCAGCTTTTTAAATGTCTTTGTCTCTGACTATCCGCAAAAGCTCATGGACAGTCTTATTCTTATCCATTCCCGATCTCCCCACCCCTCTTCTTCTATCGACATTAAGTTTAAAAAATACTTTATGAAATTTTTGGCAATACGATGGGACGTGTCACGAAAGTCTCAGTCACTCTTTTTCACTTAATTTTTTATTTTGTCATACTTATTTTTGTACCAAACGAGCAGGCGGCTTACCTTAGTGACTACCGACGCCAAAGGACATCCGCACGTCAAACACTACCACCACAGCATTGCTGCCACTTCACGCCGATCTTATGTACGCCGACATTATTACGACTGGCCCGTTGGTGCAGTGGGCAGTTACCCTGCCTTCCACTCTGGGGGTTGTGAGTTCAATTCCCGCCTCTAGTCTGAGTTTATTATCTATATGTATGTGTGTATATCTCAAAAATATATATATTTTTGTATAACAAGCAACTGTTACCTATAATACATAATATAATAATACAGGCATTAAGTTGTTTACGTTATGAACAAACTTCCGTGTGTCATATTGTCCTATATATCTATATTAATTTATTTATGTGAGAAAGAGGTAGGTATATAATGTTACATAAGTTACCTTTTCAAATATTGATGACCTTTTACTAAGCACAAAAATGTATAAACAAAGATATGCAAAGCTATCGGCTAGTAATATATTTTTATGCGTCTCATCATTAAGTATATTTTTCGTTTTGTTAAAATTTACATAAATGTGAATTTAAGTAGTATGAAAAGAAATTAAATGTCAAATGACTTCATACCTCCTGGGGCGACGCCGCGGACGAAATCAGACTTGCTAATTATTGCAGTCTTCATTTCTGTGCTCCACAATTAAAAAAATAAACCGGGCAAGTGCGAGTCAAACTCACGCATTAAGGGTTCCATACCATCTCGTAATACTTTACCTGGTTATTTAAAGGTTTATACTTTTTACAAGCTTTCTTTATTTTTTTCACAGGTCTACGGGATAGTAACAGGACAATAGACAGAAAAGTGTCTTCTCCTATTGGTCTTAGCGTGATGATATATAGCCTATAGCCTTCCTTCATAAATGACCTATCTAACACTATACGAATTTCTCAAATCGGATCAGTAGTTCCTGAGATTAGCGCGTTTAAGTAAACATTCAAGCTATTCAGCTTTATGCGGGGTGTAAAAGATATCCTATCGCAAACTTTGTGATAAGATTTAATGTCCTAAATGAAATCACAAAAATCACTCGTCTCGGAAATGAGATTTTACAGATATTGCCATCCTCGTCCCGTTCTTGAGCGCGCGATGTATCGTGAACATTGGGAAGCAATCGTCAACAAAATGTTGACGCGCAAAACAAGTCAACGACCCGCGACGCGCTACCCCTGTTACGTACTTTTGTCATGTCAAGTTTTAATTAAGTATAAAAGAAAATAAAAATGTAGAAAACAAAAGTCACTCGACCTTAAAATATTCCATCCTTCTATAGAAAATGTTACATAAAATTCCTCTTTTTTATACCTATCTGAATATTTATTTTCTAAATTTATTTATTTTATTTTTAGAAAAGATCAAAAATACTTTTGTACTATTAAAATGTTACTTAAATAATTATTTTAATTTTATGATCAGTACAACGTCTTGAGATATATCATAATTTATCCAGAATTGTATAACAAATCAGATGTGAATTGTTTATATTTTTTGAGCTTTACTAATTGATAAGAATTGTTACTTTTAGCAGTTTACTATTTTTAGAACACAAGTAACACAACGCTGCCGTCGTGGAAAGTTAACAATCGCCAGATAACATCCATTGCATCCCACAACAGTGCGCGAGCTTCCGAAGATGATATACAAAGCGGTACTATTCAATAAGATTTAATTTGTATGAGAAACTAAACTACTTTGCTTTAATCCGCGAATGATCTTCGCTTCATTGCAATGATTTACTTATTGAGTTATTAATCTACTATTTTAAACATAAAAATCGATCGTGGTTCGTTAGTCTCGCAAAATTTCGAACACCGCTGGATTCTTATAATTTCTTTTAATTTTTTTTATTCCTCTTATTTCAGGGAAGGTTTAAAAGAACGAAAGAAAAATTAGATGTTAAGAAAATTATGCTAGAAAATATTCGTCCAGTTTGGTTATGCGGAAGCTTTGAATCGTTCACGATCAATGGTAACTATTTAATACTAAACTCTATTCTCCATTCCCACGAAGAGCTCTATGGACATAACAAAATTACCACTACCGAAAAAAAAAAGCAAAAATATTTGATTTTCAAATAAATTGATACATAAATTAAAATTAAATAGCTGATGTAGGTCTTAGCCTGTATTTCAGATACTATTATTTAAAGAATAATATGACGAAAAATTTTGTAACAAGGTTACAAAAATACTAAGGTTTTTAAAAAAGAAATAAAAATTGTGTGCACGCGCGTGTGCGTGTGTGTATGTACGTGTCTGCGTGTGAGCTTGCGTGCGTATGCGTATGCGTGCTTGTGTGCGTGTATAATTGGAAAATTATATACATGTCAGTACATAATAGACGCAGACTCAATAAGGGAATCAAAATCGCAACCTCAACGTAAAAATGGTAGTATGTGCTTAAATCTAACTAATTTTATTAAAAAAATCGCACCAATATATTGTATATGAAAAAATAATGAAACTTTTAAACATTACTGACATTATATTAAACTAGCCGAGCCCACGACTTCGCCCGCATAAAATTAGATGAAAAGATTTAATGTGATGATATATAGCCTATATCCTTTCTCGATAAATGGGCTATCTAACAATGAAATAATTTTTCAAATCGCAATAGTAGTTCCTGAGAATAGCGCGTTCAAGTTAAGAAACAAAATCTTCAGCTTTATATATTATAATAAGCGTTATTTCTTAAATAAAAAATGTCTGTACACAAGATGCGTTTAAGCATTTCTAGCTAGCTTTAATATGGGCGGTTAGAAGTCATGATATTAATTTAAATGTACGAATATGAGATTTATTGATTTATAGATTTAATTTTTTTCTTATAGATTTAATTCCAGGCATCTTTAATTTGTGATAATCTGGGTAATTTCTTAAATTAATAAAAGAAGTCTATTTATAAACGTAACTAAATCGTATAAAATGAACAGCCGAGAATTACATAAATTCTTTTATATACTAATATATAAAACTAAAGAGTTTGTTTGTTTGCTGAAACACGGTTATCTCAGGAACTCTTGGTCTGATTTGAAAAATTCTTTCAGACATCTAAAGCCGCACTAGTAGGATCATACCAGATTTGGCTAGGCAGGGGAGGGAACACTGGCAGTAAAGGTGAGTGCTAGTGATGAATTTATATTTAATATAAAAATATTTTATATTAAACTCGCAATAACTGTAAGGAACAATGTATGACTATTATTATCTATTTTTGTTCGTCCCAAGACGGGTTTCAAGCCAGGGCGGTCCATTTTATCACTATATGTAGATAACGGTTCTCGCTTAAAATATTTAACGCCTACAAAACCTCAAGCACACAGTAAAATACTCGAACGAGACGGAATACGATCGTGAGGTTAGATTTATTATTATGAATCGTTAATTTTTATACGAATTTTAATGTTAACAATAGCGTAGAGCGGTTCACTTGAGTGTTTGCACGTTTGCCACTTGTGATATAAAAAAAAAATTCACGCTAGTGTGTTTTTATTTGGTATAAACGTGTCAGTGTTCTAGCAGAGGTAATAAACCTTTTGTGACATTGATTATAATTAGTTTTTTTTTTATTATTTAGCGAATTTTTTAAATAGTTTCCATAAATAGGTGCCAACAGAATATTAAAGATCTTACCGCCAAGTTGTATCTATTATGTTAAAAATGTCTTCGACCTATAACATTTTGGAGTGATTGATTCCTTCTCCAATAGTACACATTTTGTCTAAGTTGATTGAACGGCTAATATAGCTAGTTGGATGCGATAAACACACATTTTTTAAAACCATTATTTAATTCATAATGATGTTTTGACGATTATGTACTCATGAAAACAAACATCCAATAAAATTAAACAATTATTTCTAAACTTAATCGCTGTCTTTAAAACAAAATGTACAGGGAACACCAAATAGTCTCACGCAAGAAAACACAAAATTTATTTTAATACAACAACAAAAAATCATTTCTAAATTAAAAAAAAACTATTATTTCTAAATTAATGCATTATCCTTTGCCTATCCTAGCTTACTTACTACTATTCTGTCCTTACTTACTTACTTTGCCACTTACTTACTATTCTGTCTCTAATTCACCCTATTCTGGACATCCTCTTCTAGCAAATTACAGTTCTTTATGTCTTCTGTAACAACACTTATCCATTCGCAGCCTCAACGCTGTACGTGCATGTAAAAGTGTTTTACATAGTTTAAGGACTCCATAATTGTACACTTATTATATTTTGTAAAATGCTGATGTTTCGTCAAAATAAAAAAAATAAATAAAAAAATAAATGGGCTATCTAAAACTGAAGGAATTTTTAAATCGGACCAGTAGTTCTTGTGATTAGCGCGTTCAAATAAACAAACAAACTCATCAGCTTTATGTATTAGTCTATACTCTATAGTATAGATTTAACAATAAATATTTTCCTTATTTATACGTGTAAAAGATAGTATGTAATATGTTACAAAATTTACACAATCTTATCGACCTCGTATAACTTGTTTAGTGTGCTAATGAATTATACACGAATTACAAGGTTGATGATCCATCATAACGATGAAAATGTTGTTTTCGAGTTCTTTGCAATTTTATCTATTCCCTTTGTTAAGGATCTAGAACCTAGATGATTGTTTCTAATCTGTAAAAATATAGCATACCTTTAGCGGACCTGCTTTCGAATACTTCTAAATCCAAGGCGTCACTTCGGTCTTCTAGATTTGAGAACCTAAATGTGAAGTCGTTCCAGTCGAAACTGATCGCGTGGGTGTTTATCAGTCGGGTCAGCGGGTCCTGATTAGACCTCGCCTGCCTGTTCCCGAGGGGCTCTATCGTGAACCAATCGAAGACCTTGATAGTTTTCTGTTGTCGTAAACTTCTTGCGAACTCATTGGCCATGTGATCTATGCACGTAGCGTTGTCGCTGCAGCCGTTGAGGACTACCACCGCAGATCGAGCCTGCCCCAGCGCCGCCAGAACGACCAAGTAGATCAGGGAAGTCATATTAACACTTTGTCTATCACCAACACTTGCACCAATATCACCAATCCATTTGTGGGTCGCGAGCACACCACGTGCCTCGGTGGTTAGTTCGTCAATGGGTCCTTGTTGGGCGCGTCTTTGATTTTTATTGTCGGTCACGCTGCACTGGTCCTCTTCGGCCGCGTATGCGCCATTTTTTGCTGCGCCGCTCGGCTGTGTTCCTATTCTATTGTAGGCAACACTTTTTCCACTTCGCGTGCGCCATCCTCGTGCGTGTCTTTGCTTAAGGCTCATTCTCTAACCGCTGGTGTTTCGTGTGTACATTGTACAATTATAATAGAAGGTATTAAGGCCCGGAATACTAATATGGTAAGTATATATAAATGTCGTATTGACAGTTCAAGTTTCTCTCTTCCTTCGGTGGTCGCGTTGAATTCATCAATTTGCGCTTTATTATCTATCCTTTGTACCTAAGATTTTTATTCAAATACCTATACATTTGTAAAAACATTTATGTTTCATCATCTGCTGGGTATAGATCTCTCCTCGTTTGTACCCCTCTTTACTATCTTGAGCTAATCTGGACCAAATTCCATCTGCGGTAGTTATCTTTTTTATCTAAAGAAATACTTTTAGTTCTTGATAAGCATACTAAATGCTGATAGAATCAGGCGTTACTTTGCAGAAATCCATGACATGCATGAAAACTAAACTACTTTGATTTAATCCACGAATGAAAAATTCATTCGCGGAATAAAGCAAAATAGTTTAGGTTTTCATGATACTAAATGCGTTAATATTTGATTATTGCACCGAGCGAAGAGTGAATCACTAAAGCACGAGTGTTATGTTATTGCCCGGGCGAAAGCGAGCGCACTAAATTAACACGAGTGCATTAATTACTCACATCAGAAGGTGCGTGATCTATTTTTTTCAACTACATCGCTGACTATTTCCATTTAATACATTCTTCTTGCTAAATATGTAGTATCAAAGTTTTACAATGGTATAGAATGCGTGCCATTTGCTTTTTTTTTCAAATTTACTCAATGGATTTTTATTTTCAGCCAGTATCTTTTTGATGCAATGCATACATTTTGTATGCAACTTAATGGGAGCTCTCCGTGCTAAATTTATATGAAAATAAAAAAAACGGTTTCGTAATGAAATTTCATACAACATTGCTGTACTGTTATGTGTTCTAAGCAGAAAAAGTATCCTTTCTGATCGGTTATGTAGTGTGTAATGATAATATTATTGCATACTTGGAAGGAAAAAAATATAACCTTATACAACTACATATCTGATAACAAAAGATAAACAGATATTGGACAGGAATTGGAGATTGTAAGTTATAAACTGTGATATTAAAAGTTTATCTTTATCACAAGTTGAGTCCAACCTTATAAGGATAGTGTTAAGCAATAATGTGCTTAACCCAAGAAACTCAATATTAAAATAGTGATACAAGAGTTTACTGTAAAAGTTATTTTATTTACAATATAAATTTCAATAAAATCATATGTCCACATTAGTCAACGTTGACGTACTCAACACAGAACTTAACGTATCATAGAGAATACTAATTTTTCAAAACGAAGCTTTTGTGCGTTGACACGTTGTTAATATTAATTTTCATTTACTTATCATCCATATTGACTGATATATAATGATTGTCATTAGTCCTACTAACAAAATTTTCCAAAACAGTTATATATTTCATAAGTGAAAAAACGTTTTTCCTCACAATGAGATTTCTGGGCGTTGTTGCATAATGCCATCCACCATATAACCAGTATGCGGTATCCTTTGAATTAAATTCACAAAACGCTCTCGGCATTTCGCAGATATTTATTTCATCTCGGTAACAATTATTATCTGTTGTTTCATTAACAGCGGGAATCGTAAAGCAAATAAATTAATTAAAAGCTTCTAATGTACACGTGATTAAATATTAATTACAAAGACCGAGTTGACTGCCTTTTATGCAGTAAATTAATAAAGTATTTTATAATACTAGGAGGGTAATTGTACCGCACTGTGTTTGACTTAGAAGCTAGAAATGTCAGGTATATCTTTTTATATAAAAAGAGACAAACGGACAGGTTCATGCAGTTGCTACCGACGCACATAGACTATTATAAACTAATCTTCTTATTATAATGTGTAATGTAATGTATTTTTCTTAACGAAAAGTAAGGAAATTTAGGTAAGTCTGCGTCAACTGAAAACAAAGGCATAAATGTTAAAATCATCGGCAGTGTTACAAATCAAAAAAATAACCTCACATGCTTCTTGTATTTTACTTTAATAATCATTTTACGATTCAAAAGACGCAGGTTCGAATCGTGCTGCGCAAAAAAAGATACCAACCTTTGCTGCAATCAATGCATACAGCATGGAATAACTTAACCTAAGCTGCATAATTTAACAGTTAACACAATTTTATTACCAGTGGGTATTTAAGTCAGGCCTGTCGAAATCTATCATCCTTATCATAATGGAGCGGGCAAATCGATTAAAACGCACGGAATGTATAATTAGGAAGTGCAAATATTGCCAGTGCAGGAACAAATGGTTGCACGCTATTTGCTAGTTTAATATTCCATTTCCTAGACCAAAGAGAAGTAGTTAATATAGATGCGTCAGTAGTTTCCAATAACTGATTTAAAAGTACTAAGGACTAATACCGGAAGCTGAATTTCATCACAGAATATCGTTGCACAACACAAAACGCCACCATATGTAATATAAACATTATTGCTCGTAAAAGTAATGTTTGAACATATTTGATCCTTCGAAAGGATATTTACGTTATTAAGTCTAAGAAAAAAAACTGATTTAAAGAGTATTTCCTTAGACGTCCAGATATCTGTAGTTGTGAATCTGACACGATCACATGCCAAACAGCCAATTTAATGTTATGTACGTGTTAATGTCTTCTCTTTGTTTTGCTTCAGAATTACGGCGCACTGATTTCTATTGAAAATAGATGTGCAATTCCGTAACGTTGATTTATAATCACAAAAAACTAAATTTTAGCGGAATATGAGCATACTGTTAAGTGTTGAATTTAAGAGATGGCGCTTAATGTTGGTCTGTATCGGCGACAGCTCGTAAAATTTTGAAAATATGGGGTATGTACTTTGGATTTTCCAAACTATTTTCATTTGCATCGATTTACGATTCCAATAGAAAGTTTGAATTGTTTTAAAATCATAATAACAAAAAAAAACCCGAATGAGTTTATTTTGGGCTCTTCGGAGGGCTTGGGGTTAAAGGTACATTTCATCTATTTTGGAACCAAAATATCATACAGTGAATTATATAATGTGAGATGGGATAGTATTTGGTCTCGCTTAC
This sequence comes from Charaxes varanes, assembly GCA_024363005.1. Classification (NCBI taxonomy): domain Eukaryota; kingdom Metazoa; phylum Arthropoda; class Insecta; order Lepidoptera; family Nymphalidae; genus Charaxes; species Charaxes varanes. Next base: position 33,628 of record JANCMC010032339.1, read on the forward strand.
AACGAATTGCGGTCAACGAGAAAATAATTAACATCACTGGACGCCTTTACCAGAATTACTCTATTAAATTTAACATACAACCGGTTCATCTTGTAGGATATAACAGCACACGCAAGCGTTCGTCAGGGATGTCTTCTTGAGAAGTGGCGAAAGCCACTCCTCTTTTTTGTAGTCCATGACGATACAGAAGTACCTGGAGCGAAACTAAGTGGGACAGCTCGAGACCGAATGGGATGGAGATGTACTATGGACGCCCGATTACCCTCCTATAATGAATGAACGAATTATATTTATATTCAATAATGGAATGATCGTTTAGGAAACATAAGTGTCGTAACCGAGTTTTTTCTTACTTTGGTAAGAATAAAAATTAAAAACCTCGTTGGAAACAAAGAACTGATGGTCGACGTCGGCGTGGCGAATTATTTAGGCAAAAAGTTGTTCAATTAAAAGTTGTAGGATGGAGACCTTTACAACTAATCCATATTTCGAGATCCCATTATGACAATAGGAGGATGAAATCTTTAGTCACATATCCCACACGGCGACATTCTCGTAGGCATAAGTTAAGTAAGCGTAGGTAATATTATGCACAATAATTAAAACATTTTTATGAATCTATTTTTAATTAACACAATAGGTACTCTATCAATTTGAAATACGGCTTTTATGGCAAATAAATCTCTTTCTCTGTCTCTATCTTTTCTTTATTTATTTGAACGTATAATATAATTATGCTAATGATCACTCAAGGACGCACGAATAAGAGAATGCAGACAATTATTATTTTCATCTAGACCGTGTTACTAAATAAATAAGTACGAAAAAATTATTTTAGAAGTTTTGTTTCATTGATGGCGTGTGAGGCGTTATTTGTTAATTAAATACCTAACTATTATAATTTTCAGTTTAAATTAGGATAGACATAAGCAGGCAAATTGGTTTATTTCCACTAGCAGACGCTGCAGACTTTATCTTGACCACTATTAGCCAGTTAATCAATCTCGTTTATGTCTTTTCCCTAAAACGTGACAATGGCCGAATGTTTGATGAATTAATAATTTACATAGCAAGTCAGTTAAAAGGTCTAGTGTGAACGTTCTCAATTTGAAGTATTCTGAAGTAGCGAACAATACTGCAGTTTTTGTTTTATTTGTATTTTTTTTTATTTCTTTAAATTTTGTTTGTATTTTTAAATAATTTTTAGACTTTGCCCTTATTTCTTTCTTTTAAACCTTCCCTTAAATAAGGGGAATGGAACAAAAGAAACAGAATTTTAATCAAAATAGCGCGACTAATGAACAACGATTTATTTCTTTAAAGTTAATAAATGTTATCTGTAAATGTACATTTCGAGCCAGAATTTATTAATAAGTATCTGTACCTCTAACTATATATACACATAGTCATATAATCCGATCACGGGCGTAGCATTGCGCTAGACCCCAATTCAGCATCCGTCCCCCGTGATTTATATCGTTTGAACCTCTCAAGTTAGATGTAGGATCATTCTTGTAGAGCATCCGAATTTGGTCGAATGGACACATTAGGCACAGTGTCCTAATGTTTAATAAAGAGCATCCGTTAATTTAAAACATCTCTTGTTAACCAGCGCCTTCGGTACTATACCCTTGACTACCTATATAAAGCAAATTTGAACACAATACTAGATTGTGTGACAAAAGAGCAAAATAGTAATTTTACAGCGACGGCGCTTCTTTGAATCGCGAGCGCAACGAGGGATTCATAATATTATCTACTTTGCATTAACTTTCTATTAGAAAATAAATAAACGAGTATATAGTTCGAAGGG
>JANCMC010032339.1:35540-73173 GCA_024363005.1 Charaxes varanes
CTTCGTCACTTTCATAACTCCAGGTAGAACTCAATATTTTTGTAACAAACCACAATGTATGTATTGATTACAACAACAGAGACTTAATTCGCGCGCTTTTATTTCAGGTTACGCGGGGCCTGTCGCCATCACAGATCATATAAATATTCTGAGGGCACCATGCAGCCAACACATACCAGCCAGAAATTCATACAATGTGCGTTCGATTTCTATGGTCTATACATGTTCTAAATTCAAATCTCATTTCTGTACGATAAAAAGTTCTTAAGAGAAAAAAACGACTTTGCTCTCACTTATGAAACATATGAATGAAAATATTATTCAATTTTTTCGTTAAAAATTTACTATTTCCAGAACATAAATAGATATCTGTGTAATATTCTTTGTTAAATCATTACAATGCCAGTGCGTGACAATGCTCATACAGTAATATGCCCGCACTCCATTTTTTGTGGAAATGTTGAATTCCATTTACATTGTGCAGGCGGCATTTCGTTGACTCGTACTAGGCTCCATCAAAATTTCTAACGAACGGCGTGTGATAGCCAATCGTGATAACAAAAATAATGACCAACTTTTTTTGTGGTCAATTTTTGGACGCGGCGCAGCGTCTTAACTAAATATTTTAAGTATACAAGCACGTTAACATTATTCGTTTAAAAAATACACTATAAAATAAAGGAATCCCTCATTTCTCTTGGTCAGCAGATATACATGATTTCGGCCACGACTGGACCAATTTAACTTAGTAAGTTTCGATACTCTTGAAGTCCGACGGAGAAGAATGGAGATAAAAACTTGGTGTATCCTGTATCAGGTTCTGCATTAATGAATTAAGTCAAGTAATTATAATATGTGTATTGAAATACAAAATTTTAAATTCAGTTATTTCACCCCAGATTACAATGTTACAGCTTATTTTTCTGCGGCGTAACTGAAAATTATGTAACACCAATCAAAAAGTCGTCGTGTTGATGAGAGAGAACACTATAGCCAATCAACGGGTGTGAATGAGACGGCTGATTATTCGTGATAGTGAAAGTGTATCGTAGAAAGCCCGCCAAATTGTTCGGTTACATTTTTTTTACAGGCGCTATCGTTCTCTATCGAATTGTAATCATTTTTTGCTGTTCGAAAGTTGTTAGGAAATATTCCGAAGGTACGAATTTAAAAACCTACTATTTACAACTCTGATGAGCTAACGATGAAATAGAACTTCTATATATCAGCGGTGGAAAGGTTGACTGAAAGCCGCTAGGACCTGGTTCAATGCCCGACTCATTTTGGCAATTGTCAAACGTACACCGACATTTATGAGAACAAATAACTGGAACATTAAGCATTTTTAAAATAATATTAAAATTACCTCAGAATATTTCGATATAATTTATTCATTTAAATAATTTATTAACAATATCAATAAAATAATTTAAAAAAAAGAAACATAATAAAGATACTAGTTACCAAGAAGGCTCAACTCATCACTAGTAAGTGCATTAAAATCTGTTGCTTAATTTAAAAGGTCGGGAAGAACAGGAAGCGACGATGTTTTAGACGGTATAAAGATAAATAAGACATATACAGTTCACACGTAAATATTTATGTAACCGGTTGTTAGGGTATCTCTATATTAAAATTCTATCAGTAGAAGTACCTAAACAAGAAACTGCTAACAGATCTCATACCCACCGCTCTCTTGGCAATATAATTTTTCTTACTTTATTATAACAAATGGCGAAAGACTATATTGATAAATAACATACCAAAGACCACAGAGATACATTATCAAAGTGTAAATCATAGTTATAGCACGCATTTTCAGCTACATTGATCACCATTTTATTAATAATCACTTTAATACAATTGTATTATTTATTTACTATATAACAAATATACTTAAATATACACGTTACATAAATGAGCAGATCAGTACTTTCTACTGCTAAAATCTTTACTCGCCATTCGTGACCTTATTATAATTAAATTAATAGTATTCTAAAAGTTAGAAAATCGATCAATGTCATTCGGCCCTTCCATTTGGCAACTTTTCTCTAACCCTACACTCTCACCTAATAAGTAAAAAGAAAAGTGTGTGCGTTTAACTGTTGCGGCGAAAATTGCTCGATGCGGATATAAAGTTTACTAGATGAGACAAAAGTAGGCGCTGTCATTATAATCTCGCTGAAGCCACAGATGTTCGTATTTGCAATAAATCGTCCATTACTTGCAAAAAATAATAATAATGGTAACTATTACAACAAACGTATTTATATTTTAAGTATAAAAGAAAATAAATAAATGAACTTAACTATATTACCTACTTAATTTGAAGTTCAGCTCCTAAAAAAAAGATTAACATAACAAGGCAATTTATCGCGCCAGTGCTGTTTTGTAAACTGAGAAATACTAATACATTTATAAAAATGCAAATTCGTTACCTTGTTAAATATATTAAAAGATTTTTATGAATTAATATAAGATATAAATAAGTTATTCTTGGTATGTGTGTGGTGCGGCTCCCCAAAAAATGGAGCATCTTTTATCGTGTCCTTCCTGCCCTGCCACCTGTACGCGGGAGGACCTGATGCAAGCCACAGAGGATGCTGTTCGCGTGGCTGAGTTCTGGAACGGAACTGTCTGATGCGCCATCGACACGGCAAGAAGAAGCGGAGAGAGCGTAATTATACCAACATCACTATATTTTAATAACAAAGAAAGGAGTGTTATATAGTGTAGTATTTAATAGAATTTTTAAGGAATTAACGGCATCAAATTTAATAACTATTTCTTTATAGGATTTCAATAGCTTATAAAACTTTTAAAAATATATGTTTAAGTTTGAAACCAATAGAATTTTTGAAATCATGGCTCGGAATTATCTCATTGAGGAACAGGATAATTCAATTGGTCTTGCACTCAGAGATCAAATATTTTTGGGATAAAAGATGTCCTTCGCTATCAAAGCAAAAGGCCCACCAAAATTGGATCATCTGTTTTAAAGATACCTCCGGCAAATGAAGACCGATAGGTAGATCATAATAGAAAAAAATCTTTTCTCTAGTATAAAAATTATAAACTTTAAAACAACGGCAATTATTTAGATAATCACTGACAGATCAAAGGATGCCATTAAGTAATTAATTCTGTTATAAAACCTTCTTTACATGGCGACGATATTATTGAAGACCATCGCGACAATGACAAAGAAGAAAAAGTAGAAAATGTCGTTAAAAAGGATAAGTCAGTCGTATTAAGAGAGAAAATTAAAAAGGCAACACCAAACATACCTTTACTTTTGTTTAACATGGTCCCTATAAGCACCTATATTGTTAAGATAAGCCGGCAAGTCGTAAAATGCAAATGGAACCTGTTCAACTATCAGTCTACAATTAAACATGCGGCTGGTAATCGATCGTTAGACTATAGGACAAGTTATACATAGTAATGACGGATTAGCCACCGACAATGGGCAAAAATGCACAACCCGACAATCCAGTTGTCACGATCAGTACGTACGCGTGAATTTTCAATTAGATTATGTAACGACTGATATCGAATACTTTATTGCTTATTATCACAATTAGCACGGAATATTTGCATACTGTGAGAGAGATGCTAATGAAATACTAATAATAATCCTAATTAATATTTGTTGTGACAGTGAAATTTCAATTACTGATACTCTGTGAGATTTTTACGTTAAAGTGGATTGATTATGCGTTAGGAACTGTAGTGTATGTGAACGGTATGAAAGAACATCAAGCAATAATTAGTATTCAACTTAAAACAAGATCTGTTGATAAAATAGTATTATAAATGCTTTTGCTACAATTTATTCTGATATGAAACATCTTATGGCGGGTTAGACGTCTACTGGCGAAGAAACGCGTCGCCATGGTGTGCATTTCTAGGCTTTGTGATAGTACACGTAACATTTACTATAGTGCAGTGACACGTCGCCACGCAAGAGTTTCTCCTCTACCCTCTTCTAACTCGGTTCTACAATCCCTAATCTGTCACGCCGCTTTGTACAGTATTGTCACTTAGGGTACTTTTGGCTTGAGTCTTCAACGCATAAGATTAATAATTTTTATTTAGTTGGTATTATCGTTATGTGATAATGTTAGAAATGCCTGCACGTAATTTTATAATAACGGTCGTCAATGCATCTAGTATGAATAAATTCAACAAATCTTGAATTTATTGAAATCAAAGATATAAACATCTGAACTGCACCGATTTCTAAATGTTATTACTAAAATCGCAAATACGCAGTCTAAATATAAATGCAACTCGTGTTTTCGACCAATCGAGTAAAAATGTTTGCTGTAGCGTGAAAATGTATGTAAGAGAAAAACTTTTCACAACTCCATCCACGGCGGCCATTAATACGATTGGGATGGAACTTTTTTCCCTGAACACCGCGCACGGCTGCTAGAGCGAGGCAAATCCTCACTCCATTTGCGTAAAACTTTGATGAGTTCCTATATTTAGTTTGTTCTGAAATGTTGTAGTGTTTATGACTTCTTCAATATTTATTAACTCGCCCGAGTTTTCTTCGGCTCCTTTATTAGGTTTCTTGAAATATTAGATTTGGTCCGGTCACTTTGGTCTGTTGTGGCTTCATACATTGTTTCAACTATGACTGATGTTGATGTAGAATTTACTAGTAAGTTTCAGAAATAAAGGAATCCCTTTCTGTTCATTTGCATGTTGTATTAAATTTAAAAATATATAAATTTATCGTTCCCAATCTGCCTATTAATGAATTATCTTCAAATAGTATTTTAATTACTATGTTTGAATCCTTTTTTGTTCACATAAATCTCTCTCATCTTAAATATTATTTACCAGCATGGAAGCAAAAAATAACATGCCCGGTGATATTTTCGTTTCGACTTTTTTAGTCAGAATAATCATCAATACTTGCCCCATATATATTAATCAAGGCTGCTTGTTTATAGATAAGATCAAATTTTTTATCATAAATAGTTGCTTAACATGAGTTTGTAGAAAATCTTTCTACACATCGTCTTCTGGCACGTAGGAGCAATTCGAAGACGTGTATCCCCAAACGGTTAGCAGTTCTACGTAACATGCCCGTTGACATTTCAACTTGCCAATTCTGCATACAATTTTGGTTACCTTAAACTGAAGTGGATTTTCTATTTTACAATCAAATTCACTAAATCGACTATGGAAATGATAATAATAGTAATATCAACTTAATCAGCTCGAAGAAACAACAACGATGAACACCAAAGGTGAAAGAACTTTACTCTAAAAGGAAATAAATTCATTATGTATTTAAAAGTTGTTACAAAACAACAATAATGACTGATAAAACTGAAACAGTCGTCGATCTAAATAAATATCTGAATTAAAACATACATTATAAAAGTAATATGAATTGTAAGTTATGATAATTACATAATCAAGATAATTCAGCTTACATTAACACCTATTCAATAATTATTAAGTATTTTAGTTATTATTAAGTACTAGCAGTGCCCGCGACTTTGTTCAAGTAAAATTATGGTTATGGTTATGGTTAAAGAATTTTTATTTTCTCAAAGAATTTGTTACAAAATTCACTTACAGAGAAAAACAAAATTATAACTTACAATATTTTGTACGACAGTCAGACATAGGTATATTATTTTAAAGTCTACCCACCGACATATTTGGTAGAATGCAAGATCGTTGCCACAGTGTAGTTGTATCAGTATGATCAAAAAATATATATTATTGAAGTAAATTTGTATTTTTAAGTATGTGTTGTTGAAGTTTATTTTTAAATATATTGAATGAGCTTGCATTCTTTACATCCTTTGGTAAATTATTATATAATTGCACTCCTGCAAATTTTAAATGTTTTTTTCCTTGATCAGTACGTACTTGGGAAAGAAGAATGTGATCACCTCTACGACTGCTTCGACATTGAACTTGAGTCACAGACTTGGTGTTTGAAACAAGGAATTTAAAAAGAAAAATAAACTTGAGAATTGTTATTTATTTCAATAACTCTATTTTAAAAAAATCACTGTATAAAAGATTTGAGCAATAAGTAATCCGAAAAATAAAAACGCTAAGAACGTTAAGTATCTTTAATTACACTAGCGCCAACTTGTGGCGCACAATTGGCTTCCGCAATTATTTGGTGCTAAAGAAATAATATTATGATTATGATAATTGTAAACATGATTATTTAACTTATAAAAATACTCAATCTTTATCGATGATGTAATTAGCGAAAAGAAAATTCATTAGAAATTAGGAGTGGATTTGCAAAGATTATTTTATTTTTGCATTAGCCCCACGTTTGTTACTAAAGCTAGATTGGCTGGACTGCAAACAACTTGCCTGTTGTTTACTAAACTTATATTGTTTATTAATAATATTATTTTTACTATTTATACACATAAAATAAAAACCAAATTTCATATTATAGGATATCAATTAACAATATGTCACCATAGATGTTTAAAAATAAAATCATTTAAAAATCACTTTTTGATTTTTTTTATTCTCAGAAACAAAACCTAAAGAGTACTAAATGAATGTTGTTTCTTCAATATCTAAAGTACACGTAAGAGGTTACTTACAAGACACCATTACAATAATAAATACTCTTAGTTATTTGCATAGAATGTAGTGACATCAGTTGACTTAATTAGGGTTTCAGTCCAACCCATTTTATGACAATTTTTTTTCTCAATCAACTTTTCACCACAGACTAAATACCTGTTTTATTTTTAAAGTATTACTTAATTTCATATTCTTTCATAACTTTCACTGTTCCTTTCTTGTTACTATTTTTGAAAAGAAATGAAATTGATTTATTTGCTGCATATTAATAATATCAAAAAGGTAGCTGTTAAAATATTTGACGATTCAAAAGAGCTTGTAAAAGTCTACTTGAATAAAATATCATTTGAATTTGAATTTGAAAATGTCCAATATAAATTTCGAATGTCAAGTTATAGAGAATTAAAAAAAAAAATAAAAAAATAAGAATTATACATTATTATATATATGTAATACTTTAGTTTTCGGGGCAGCCATTTCAGAGGTCCAACGCGACCTGCTCTGAGAAAAGCCCGCAACAAACTCAGTTGATTTTGTTATCACCATTTCACAATAATTCAGATATGGTTACAGCAATTTACCCCTAAGCTTCCTCATCATTCAAATAGGATTTTTGAATGAGCTTACCTTTAATATGGAATTAACTAAAATCAATCATTAAAATTTTTGCCTAATTTACAGTCAATATTTGTAAAGACGTTTTTCAGGTGCCGGCGATATTCCTTTAAAGAGTTATATTTTTTTTCATCATAAAGTCCGAATTAATGAAGGTTTATTTTTCATTTTACTTCTTATCTATTTTTTGTGTTTTTTATATGTTTTTTAAACTCAAAATTTGCTTTGACTAACGCTTGTAATGTAATGAATTGTGCACTAGCTACATGTACGTACCGTCTCCACTTGTGCGTGATAAGATAACTAGTGTCCCTTTAATTGAATGTAAATAGATTTTAGTTTCGTTGAGAGTCAAACTGAAGCTAAGCAAATATAAACTACAGAAGTTTTATGCTGAAAAGCAGTATAATTTATGAACTATGCTAAAAGTACTCTAAATCATTTAAGAGACGGTATACTTACAATAGGAATGACGACAAATTTTGAAAAAAAAAAAGGTTTATAATGTTTTCAATTATCTACTATTGCCAAAAAAATAATCCTGTAGATATTTATAAAGTTAAACATTTTTATAGTAAAAGAATTACTATAGGAATTTGAATCTTTAACATGTGACTTATTTTTCCATTTCGTGTTATTCGTTTTATGAAAAAACTGACAAAATAGTTTTACAATTAAAAACTGTATCGCCGAAAATGGATACCGAAAGTATCCGCGGGAATTAAGTGATTTTGTTAGATTTTGAGTGTTTTCGTTTTTTTTGTGCGGAGCCCTCATCCATCATATAAATGTGGGTAGCCTATGTTATTGCGTTTAGAACCTACTTATAAAAATCCCGTCAAAATCAATTCAGCAAATTATTCGTAAAAACCTGACAAATAGACAAATATATTTTAACTGTACAAATCTTGTACTGACAATAATCAACGCAATGGTAGTTAAGCGCGTACACGCATTTCGACGATTCATAGTTATTTATATAGACGCCATTAACAACGTCAAAACACCACCCGGACAGTGATGGAACATTATCGGATACAATCTTGTATTAAAATAATTCATCAATGTATCCTTAGCGACCGGAGGAAATGATTTATCAGCGGTGGTGCGTGATTTGCGAGCCATAGACCAGGCGATGTAATCGCAGGAAGCGACAGCGGCACTGCACGATCAATCTACACTGGTACAGGAACTTATCTATCCTCTACTAGCCAGCTGCCCGCAGTGATTCATAATGGTCCGATAGCCTTGTTTATTCTGTAAGAAACGCCTCCGGCGACCGGACCCGTCTAGCATGCAAATACGGCGATCGCTGTACACAGGAAAGCATGGTGCTGAATTATATTACGATTAATAAGTTTACTTCAGATAATTTAAGTTTAATGATTAACTTAAATTAAATTATAATATGTTAAGTAGGCTATGTTAAGGTTATTTTTTAGTTAAACAGGTCAATTTGATTTTTGGTTTATAATATTTATCGCTAAGATTATTGAATATTCTCGATCTGAACTTTTTCTACAAAATATTAAGAAATAATAAATAAATAAATTGTCCACAACTCCTGCAACAAATATGCTTTAACGTTCCACGCCACTATCCACGAAAACAAATAATACTTTTAAACATCCCATTTCGTCGCACTCTATTGGGCTCTAATTCCACTCTTCTCCGAATTAGCAAATTACTAAATAAATGTAATGGAACAACTGACGTCTTTGGAGCTACAGCGGCGTAATACCAGCAATCAGGTTAGTGGAGCATTTTCCATACCTTGCATTCTTTCGTCGATATTCGTGGCTGAGTTCTCTATCTTCAAATTGGACTATTTCGTTCGCGCCTCACCAGCGACCTTTCACCACTCATACAGTCCACTAAAACAACTAAATTGCCCCTACACATGTAATTAATAAATTACAATAATTATATCACCTTATCTATACCAAATTAACGTTGAAAATATAAGATAAGATAATAATAAGATAATTTATTTCTCAAAAAATTTTTTTTTTACACTATATTTTACAATATAAATCTTGTTTAGTTTTTAATTGGTGTGTATATAATTAATTGTTAGTTGATTAATGTCCTGTATTTATTAATGGTGTTTTGTTTGGTGGAAAAATAAAAAGTAATGGGAGCGTTAGCTTTTTGGAATGGCACTTTCAGGTTTTTCAGCCGGTAAAGTTTACTAAATATTTGTACATTGTAAATGTAAGTCAAGTCATTTTTGTACTTTGATTATGTGCGATTACGTGTTGCTTTCAGTAAAAGAATATTATAACCAAAATATTGAATGTGCTGGATATGTACTCAAAGATTCCTGTATCTGTTTTATATTTAGTTGATTAGAATATTAGTTTTTCTTTTATATAATGATTAATTTTGATTTTAACTCATTGGAAGTCTATGAGATTCAAATAACTTTCTGAAATTGACGCGTCATTAGAATCCTTTGTTTCTGATATACATTTAAGTAAGGTTGTAGAGACCATGGGAGTTCCCAGGATATCGTCATATGACAATCGGTCACCTTAACTCGCCCCACAGCCTGTAGTATATATATATATATATATATATATATATACAGTTTCTGAATAAAATAGCTAATATTTCAATAAAAGTCCTTATGATACAAAGCCTTGATAAAGTATTTAATCCCCCCCTTCCAAAAATCCCCTCCCCATTGGCTGAGTCCTAAGAATAGTTGGAAGTTTCTTTATTGTAAAACCTAATTGCCGATTTTTTTATAAAACAGGGGGCAAACGCACAGGCGGTTCACATGAGTGAGTACCGACGCCCATGGACAACTGCAACACCAGAGAGCTCACAGATGAGTTGCCGGCGTTTGAGAAATGAGTATGCTCTTTTCTTGAAGGTCCCTAAGTCGTATCCGTTCGGAAAAACCGTAGCTGGCAACTGATTGGGCGCTGTCATAGTACCGGCGGGATAATATTTTCAATATGTTATATCTCTTTTTACATTAGGATTAACTAACGCAAACAGTAGACTTAAAAATAATTAAAATTTACACAAAATATTGATAAAATAAAAAGGAAAAAAAAAAAGATTTATTAAATTAACTGTATAATTTTTGACATTGCCGTCGGCTGGCTTTATAAAATGTAATTTATGTCACCAATTTCACAAATAATTTACTGTATCATTGAGTTACACTTTATACGGTAATATATATTTTGTATTGGGTCTGATTAAAGGAAATAAAGTATAATCCGCGAACGTTGTACGAGAATTTACGGCTTCTTTTAAAAATACACGGTAGAAAAATATAATACATACAAAAGACGATAAATAATTTCGTCTAACAGTCTAAAACAATTATACAAAAATACAATCTTTTAAATTATTTTATAATTTATGGAATTCGTACACTTCTTTATCTAAATTAAATTAAATCTAAATTAATTTCTAGTTAGTCTAAATTTATGCACAGCCGTGGAAAAATTAATAAGTAACCAATGTTAAAATACACCAAAAATAATAATAATAAAATATAAAAATTATAAGCTATTTAAAATTATAAAATATAAAAATATTAAAAAGTACACATTTGATCTTAATAAAAAATAACGCTTCATTTCATTTTATTTTTCTTAAAACATATAATATATGTATTTGCAAAATTTTAACAAAAAATTTTCGTCGCTAAAAGCGTTAAACTTTTTACTAAAAAGTTTACAGTTACTTAACTATTACTTACCTGAAGCTATCTGCAACTTCTGGCCGCGCACTTTCACTTTGACAACGGTGTTAAAGTACATAATAATGAAAATCAAAATCACTATTTGTATGAGTCTAAATAGCATTTTGAGTGGAAACATCGCGTCGATTTTCCGTATACCTCTCTATTCGCTTCACATTGTCAAATCACTAAAGTTCATTGTTTATGCGATCACTGACAACTCGTGAAACAAAGTTTGCAGAGGCGTCCGGAGCAGACAACCAACGTCGATGAGAGCTATCCACCGACTGCGCTGCCAACCCTATATATCCCTTACAGCCCTCCCGCATCCCCCTACACGATACGCACGACTTGTTTTATTACTTTTATTTTTCTTTAATAATCCTTTTTAATGGTCTATTCCGTTCGATGAAACTTCCGAAATTTTCCTCTTGTACATTCTTACATTTAGAAAAGGCACTTCCCGTGTCTTTGCATAACGAATGTTGGAGCAAAGGTGGTATTATGGTTGCGTTTACGTTTCTATTGGATTTTTTTTTGTCGTCCACAATTACGCATATGAGAAAAATGTATGATGCACTTTTAGGAACTTTTAACTATTTCTTTTTATATCTTGTAATGTTAAAAATTGTATCATAGTTAAAATTATATAATTTTATTATTTTTTTTAAAACAGGAAGCTTGATAAAGCAAATATTTCGGAAATCACAAAAAACGTTTTGTCACTTACGACTTATTTTACATTTAAATAAAAACGACATTATAAAAACAATTAATGTATTTAAATATATAAATTATTTTAATTATATTTTATCATTTGTTTATCTTTTTAACTAAAAACTTGTTTTAGTTAAAAGACAAAAATAGCTGTATCTCAATGTTCGATGGAGATATCGTAATCATTCTATGATTGGCCGATAGAGGACATTGAAATGAAGCTATCTGTGTCAACTTTAGACCTAAAACTTAATCAGTCAATATATTATTAAGCGTGCGAAGTGTTTCTTAGGAGACACAATCCAAAATATTGCCCACTCGAAAGCCATCGTGCGTTTTCCGCAAGCCGGTGCTTGCCAAATTTCTGACAATAAATAACTGTTGTTTGACGCATTATGGCAAAATCTATTACAATTTTAATAGCTGTAGCCCAATTTTTAATACTAGTGTTTGACTACTGGTCGAAATTCGACCGCTGATGAAACAATTGAAATTTTTAGATTTGATAAAACTCTCATTTCCCTAAAACTTTTATACTTCTCTATTAATTTCTTCTTCTTCGTCAGGCCTTTTCCCATCTATAATTGGGGTCGGCTTTCTTAATCTTGCTTCTCCAGATGCTACGGTTCTGGGACGTTGTTGGCTCTATATCTTCTCTAACGAAGTCGTTGCGTGTAAGCGAAATCCATGTTTATCGAGGTCTATCACGGCTTTTTGGTCCCGATTGAAGATGTAACACTTTTTTCGTCATGTGTTTCTCGGGTCTTTCCCATATGCATGTCATATGCTCATACCACCGCAGAAGCATTTCTGTGAGTTATATCTGGTATTGGTCTTAATCTTAAGTTATCTCGAATATAAATATTTGGCACTTTATCCAGCCTCGTGACACCTGCAGACCACCGTAGCATGCGCATTTCGGTGACTAATAGTTCTCTATTAACATGAGGCAATATTTTGTCCAATAACTTTTTTTTATCTTTCTTTGATATGATATAATCACCATAGACAGTAAAATGCAATTATCGTAATAAAATGTAATTATTAGTGAATTGAACAATTAGGCACACAAGCGATTAACGGGTATTCCGTTATAAGCACGTAAATAAATAATCGTGATACGTAGCTTTTACATTAAATGGGACGGAGTCGAATCTGGGTTAACTGTTCTCAAGTACAACATTTCTAACTTCGCCGTCTACAAATGCATCAATCACTGACTGAACATGAACCTCTGACAGAAATCAGGGGAAAACTTTCAAGTCTAACGTTACTATGCTAAAATCGCTCGACTGGTTTTCAAAAATATCGAACGCAAAAAATCAAGCATGCATCGCTTTGACTTCCTAAAAGCCGCTTCTGGTGCTAGATTCAAGCAGAGCAAACTCTCCCGTTTCATAGACGTTTTAAATTACTTAAGTGATAATTGATAGAATCAGGCGTTATTTTGCGGAAATCCATGACATGCATGAGAAACTAAACTACTTTGCTTTAATCCGCGATGCTCTTGGCCACTTTTATTACTTCTTGTATAATGCTAGCAACACTGGGTGCTTCATGGTTGGTCGGCGCGTTTTTGTCTGCTTTAGGAAGTTCCCGCCAAAAAGATGTTTGACGGATGGTCATTGAAATATGAGGAATTTAATTTAAATAAATAGTCTAATATTGTTTATGTTCTGCTTTGAGTAATAAAAGCAATTTAGTGTACCAATTATTCTTTATGTTAAATGAAATTATGGAAGCGAGCTAGATAACGTTTACAATAAGAAAACTAAAAACTTCCAGTAGGTAGGCAGCAGCATCCATTTGTGTAAAGATCTCATTACTACGTCTAAGTAGTAAGTATAACGAGATTCCAAGGATTTTTTTGAGAATGCTATTAAGCAACCTCGTCATCTCGTTATTCATATTTTAAAAAGTTTTCAGAGACATTGTTTTCTTTAGCTTTTACCTTTTCAAATTAGTAAGAAGATTCATTTTTGTCAATTCTAATGAATTTGCAAAAACCCGTTTAAATGATTATTTTCTGAACATCAACGTCTATAAAGTTTTAATAAGATTATTTTAATTATCATCACTGTTCACTAAATTACCCGCCTATTAATTTCCTAATTTACTTATTGTTAAAGTTCACTATTGTTGTTTTGAACTTTAATAATAAGTAAATTAACGTAGCGTAGAGTAGCGATTAATTCTGAAGAAAACAGAAATATTCTGTTTTTTATATGATTAGCGTCCTATCGTATACAGAATAAACACCTATTTGGTGCTGGAAGCACACACCTCATTTTTCTAAATTAAATTGTGAACTAATAATTTATGCAGTTTATTATACAATTTTTTTTTAATATTCTTATCAAGTATCAACTTCTTTTTTATTTTTAAAATTCCGAAGACTAGACTAACAGTCCAAGAATTTTATAACAAAACAATTTATTTTTATGTTTTAAAACATCACTTGAATTCACTTTTGTGACTTTTTTATCAGTATTTAAAAACTTAAAGCTGCACTTTGCACATACAAAGCACGTCTGTTATCGATGAGGTCCTGTGCAGAATTGACCACACGGTTCATTTAGAGGTCATATAACAAAATTTAGAGCCAAATTGGGATGAGCGAGAAATTTTTTAAAGTAAAGGTATATACAAAAAATCAGCCCGTTATGTACGTTTCATTCCGCAGGGAAATGCTTAGATGACTGGGCTAATAAATGACTACAAGAACATATCTATAAAAGTTTATAAATATAAACAACAATAAAGCCTTAAAAAAATATATAATACAATAAAAAATAAGACAATTTGGCATAGAAAGATTAACCAATAACTTGCCGGATTAGTGACTAAGGAAAAGTGAAAATTAACGTAACTTTTCGGTGATATTTAATTAATATTTTTCTTTTCCAGGTAAGTAACAAAACAGAATCTGTTGGAAGCTGATGTGTAATCCTATAGTAAGTATTTATTGAAATGTAAAAGTACTTAAGCGGTTCATACTATTATTTTTACAGCCATGAAATCAGTATTGGAATCAATTGCTATAAATAAACAATTAGGTGTTTACTCTGTATGCATATTTTTAGTGATTATGAAGTTAATACTAAATAAATACTTTCTTAAGTGCAAAAGAGTTTATAATTATTATAATAGACTTATAACACTTTAAATAATCTATCTGTTATACGAAATGTTAAGTCTTTTGTTTGTCCAGTGTAATTCTTGTGTAATTAAGGTTTTTCTTGTAAATTAAGGAATTTTTATAGACATGTGTGTCATCTGCATCAATTTGGCGGAGAACCTATTTGGCTTGGTACCGACTTCAGCACATCAGTAAGTGTCTACTAAATCGTATGAAAGTGCTATTTAACGTCGTAATCTGCTATGCACACAGCACACTCGATATTTGTGGTAAAAACTAAATTTCTGAGCATATTTTTTAAATAACATTTTCAAATTTAGTAGTATGATTAATTAAGAGTTAAAAAATAGCTATTCAATCGCTATTGTTCATTCAAAATGGCACCTATTACGAAATCTCGAAAACCGCATGACATACAAAGATGAATTTGATAGGGAGGTAATTTTTAGGTAGTAATCGTCCGCTTAGGAAGGGATTTAAGAAGGTCTAAGGGTTTTCACAAGTTTATATGAACTTATACGCAAAGGAACAGCTAGTATAGAAAGAATCATTTTCCTTTTATAACAATATTGTATAATACACTTTATCATATGGCAGAAAGACTCGAGTCAACTTAGTAACTGTCTGTATTCTGTAGCCTAATGAATTTGTGTGTACTATACACACCAAATAATCGCTGCAGACACGTAAGAATGGAATAGACTGAGTGCGTCAACCGAATACTGAAACTTTATATACTGCAGCAATCCAACTCGAATTAGAAAGAATTTAAACTCGAGTCAACTCGATTTAAGCACAACTCGAGTTAATTCGAGTTTACATCACTGATTTCATAATTCATATCTATAGTCCATTCACACTCTAACTCAACTATCCACGATCACGAAGAACACTTGTAGTTATCATTAATCATTTGTAGAATGTGGTGTTGAATTAAAGTTTAGTTTAGAATTTTCAAGTGTGTACAAATTTTTTAAATGTTTTTATTTTTATAATAATATTTAAAAATGTATGTAGGTAAAATGTATGGTCCATGCCTCGCCTCCGGTGAAAATCTATTTTTTAAATGTTTTTATTTTTATACTAATGTTTAAAAATGTATTTAGAATAAGTGTATTAAATCTATGATAGACCGAAATAATAATAATAATAAATTTCTTTATTAAAGTTAAATAAATACCCAAATTAAAAAAACAAATAAGTCAAAATTACAGTTAAGGGTAAAATATAAGTGTAAATAAAATAGCTTTACCACTAAAAATAATGATAAACCTGTCTAAATATGTATAAAATAAAACGATTCATGTTTTATTCATGTTTCGGTGCACTGAGAGCCAGTGTTTTAATAACACCTTTAAATGAATAAAAACACCGGCTACGTTAAATGAAGAAAGATTATTGTCACAAATCACTTTACAAATAAAAGTGTATATTTTTTATTATGGGTTAAAATTTTGAATATTAATGTTTACGAAACAATTAAATAGTTACATATTATTATGTTGAAAATTTAACATCAAAATGATTACATTGAGCGCATAAATAATTGATGTGAAGTAAATTATTGTATTAGGATATGTATACCGAGAACAGAAAAGTTTGTCATTTTATGTATAATACGTAAAACACTTTTAAATGAATAAAAAAACCCCGACTAGTTTAGATGAAGAAATATTAATGTTTCTTTAAACAAGGCGAATACAAGCAAAAAATAATAAACTAGACCGTTGGACGTGCTTGAATAAAATTTTGTGGATATATTTCAAGTGGTTTGTAGATAATTTGAATAAGCTATCGGACAAAGTAGGCGGCGCTGCTATGTAACCTAAAATAGGTATTTTTCTCACTATAATTTAAAAACGGCTATTGTCTTCTGTCTCTTTTGTTTTATCGCATTATTTCTGGGAAGACTTAAGAAAACAGAAAAAATCAAAACAATATTTAAAAGATACTTAAAGATGCAGTGTTGGACGCATCTACGAAATCCGTCAAATAGATAGCGTTGGTGCTACCTTTTAGATCGGGCAAGACAACGTCTGCCCGGTCCTCTAATACCTTATATTGTGATGACTTCGATCGCTAAGTTAAGTTGATATAGAAAACTTCGTTTGCTTAAAGTTAGGTGAAAAAACAGATTCAATTTTAGCGTGATAATATATAGCCTATAGCCTCCCTCGATAAATGGGCTGTCTAAAACTGTAAGAATTTTTGAAATCAGACCAGTATTTTCTGAGATTAGCGTGTTTAAGCAAACAAACAAACTTTTCAGCTTTATATATTAAAAGTAAATGTATAGATAATATAATAGAGGTCTTTTACTTTATTATTATAAGTTTAGAAAAATTTAGAGTTTCTACTTGAATGTAGCAAAATCCTCAATTTGTTAGTAATTTTTTATGTGAAGAATAAATACGTTAGAATTTCATTGTACACCGCGTCTTGTAATGTAGACGTCAGCAAGTACTAAATATATTTCTTAATATGGTAATTTTGGAAGTTGCCCAAAAAAAGAAATAACTTGGCTGTCTTACATACATATCTGCGTGACTGAAATGGGAAGTCTAGAAAGAGCACAAGGCCATTTGTAATAGATTTTTGTTATGCCTAAAAGACTTGGCATGGTGTCTATACAGTTTGAAAGGATGGGAAATTTTAGTATGCCATTAGCTAGAACCCATTATTTCTTAAAATACATTCAAATGATTTTTGTATATATATATTTTTTCATTTTGTTAGTTATATTAAATTTTTTGCCACTAAGTTGGAACTTTGCTTAAGTACTTTATATACCTTTAATAAAGTGTGGATTTCTTTTTCATTAATCAGCGAAGTAGCTAAGGCGTAAAAGCATAAAAAAAGAAACTATAACTGGTAAGTAATTGTATACATATATAAATATAAGTAAATATATACATATATACACTATGCATGTATGTATATAGTTTTTTTTTATGTTACAAGGGGGCAGACGAGCAGGCAGCAGGCACCGAAGTGCCTTTACTTCTTGAGGAACAAGTATGGCGCTACCTTTAATTTACTTGCTTACTTCTTGCACCGCCCCAATTATTATTTCGGGATTGTTATTGTTTTCTTCATTGTTTGCATTAAGTATTAAAATAAAAAAAACATAATAAATACAACCACGTAATATGTTTGTTTGCAGTACATTTCAAGAATACCTTCTATTTATACTGCATGACTCAGCTAAGTTGTTTACAATGTTTTGGCTTCAGTTTAAGCTTAATTTCAATTACAAGGTCACCCCTGAATTTGTGTTTCCTAGAATTTGTTTGTTTGCCGATCTATTAAGAACACACTTGAAAATATAAGAGCCATTGAGAAAGTTTTTACAGGTTTTGTGTTGATGGTAAAAACCATCATATAAAAAAATAAAGACATTTTTAGGTACATTTTTTATTAAAGCTAATACGAATACGCATCAAAATAAAATATCAAATGTAATAAAATTCACATAGTATTGAAAATGTCATAATTGTTTAAAATTCTTTTTCGATGAGATAATAAAAGTCCTTTTACATTTTACCGCTTATTTTTATACTTACAGAGTGATCATTTCCTGTAGAGAATTTCGTGTTAATTTAAAGTCTTTTCCAGTCGTATTCTATTGGCGTCCGAGAACGTGAGCTGCACTCATCAGGTTATTCGAATAAAGTTTCGAGAATTTCCTCGCTCGTTTTCTACTCAGCATTTTATTTAAATCTCCTTTCGCAATGTCGTGGCTAGAAATCACTCGAATAGTTAGCCGAAGGCGTATTATTCTGAGATATTTCACTGCTTGCCTCATGCCGGCATTGTAGAAGAACTTATTATTTTAAACTACTTATAAAAATTTGGACTTCTACGAGGTTCTAGAAATAAAGAGGGTTAAATACTGTTTTTCATTGATTGTATAACCAAGGAATGGTTATACAATAAACGTAACCTAATGAAAATGCTTCTCAGAAGTCTAGGATATGAGCTACAGGGAATATCTTGCTTCGATTCTTCTATTCGGCTTGTGTCTCACGGGAAGCTGTCGGTACCCGGTTTTGGATTCGTCTTCGTGTATTCTACCATTTAAGGTTCTCGTTGAGGCGACTTGATTATATTGAGATCAACCCTATCCCCGCTGTGATGGATGCCAAATAAGGGGTTATCCAAACAGGTAGCCATTTTCTAATATAGTTGCAGCCTTTACGTGTACGGTCCTTGTATACTCTATATTCTCCCAGGTGAATTATTTTCATATATGAAGACATGCTTTCACATTGGAGTACACTTAAACATAATGGTCCCATATCTTAACGTAATGCGCGTGTAAAAAGATACGGCAATCGTAAAGTTCACTAGAAATAATTTAAGCGATGTTGCCCGTTTTTCGAGAGACATTCGGCGGTGAGCCATATAAAGGCAGGCCATCAGGTGCTTTAATGGATTAGGTGAGTTTCTTCCAATCGTAAAATATCCAAAACACTAAACTGTACACTACACACAATCGTCTTATAATTTTGTCTACATATACTCTTAGTTAATTTCATACAGTAAAAAATAAAAAAATATAGTCTAGACTTGATAATAGCTAGTTTTTTTCATGTTTCAATTTTGTATGACTATATTTATAATTTTCATACATTAATTGGCTTGTTATTTTGCGCGTTATTTTTTTTTTAATTAGCCCATAATGTCCCACTGCTGGGCAAAGGCCTCCCCACTCTTAGACCACTCTCCTCTATCTAGAACTAAACCAATCCACTCCTTTCCCGCAAAGGCGTCGACTTGATACAGTTATATAACTGCTAATCTATACGCAACACATGTGTTGCATATAGATTTTATTATGTACAATATAGATTTAACTACCCCACACTTAAGGTACATATAATAGAAGATATAAATATGATAAATATCGAGAAATGTCCCGACATTCCTAAACTCCTTGGATTAAGGAAACTCAATTTTATCTTCGCGCGGAAAAAATGTATTACTCCAAAATAATATCAAGTTGATATGAAGAAAGTGGGAAGCAGTCTCTTATATGTGTCAACCCCAGTGTTATAGGAGATAACGGTCATAAGTATTATTAACCTTATACACTACTAGCTTCAACCCGTGACAACGCGTTGTTTTCTACGACTTATACTAACTTTCAACCCTTATTACTCCTCTTTCTAATTACATTTTCACAACAAAAATCCTATATTTTTCTCCAATATCCAATTTATCCAACATCATAACAGACACAGTTATTTCCACATTTATAACGTGTATTAGTAAAGATTATTTAACAAAATTTTGGTTAGACTACTGTACACTAATTAAATTTATAGTACAATAAATAATAACGAAGTAAGGAAAAAATAACTGTTCAAAGTTCTGAAGAATATGAAAAGAAAAAAAGACTATGATTTTATGACGGTGAAAATTATTTACAATTCCAATTGATAATCTGTGATGACATACATACATGTACGGAGAAAATATATTAAATTTTATTTTTACAATAAAAAATTTAATTAGACATCTTGCTTGTTCTATGACGGTGGAAAGGGTTTTGGATACCGGGCTTAATCCTTGACTCAAGTGAACTATTGCTCGTTGACTTGATTTAAATACATTTAAAACATTATTTTAAGGTGTTATACAATATTTAAAATTATAATAAATAGGTTTATTATAAAATATTTAAAAATATAATATATAAAATCTTCTTCTTCTTCCTAGCGTTATCCTGGTTAAATACCAAGGTCGGTTTAGATTGTAGAGGATGTCGCTGTGGGGCGAGTTAAGATGGCCGATTGCCATCTGACGTCATCCTCGGAACCCCACGATTTTTCAACCTTACGACTAATATCACAAAGTGACATTAATCGGGTCCCACTGTTTTACGTGCCTTCCGAAACACGGAGGAGGCATCCTCCTACATGTGTTATAAGGACGTAACTCCATTACGAGTGAAAGGGTCTTGTTATATTAATAACGTAAAAGTTTTTGAAAGGACGTTTATGCCTCATGACAACTTACCTAAATGAAAATAAAATAGAGTAAGAATATACTTAGTATTTTTTTTTAGTTAAGGTAAATTTTAGGATCGAAATTATTGTAAACTATATTTCATAAGATCCTTTCTCTAAAAATATTACAATATACTGTATAATGTCATTTTAAATTTGCCCTAGAAATAAAGCGTAAACAAAAATTACGTCTTCTATTTCATCAAACAACAAACAAAGGAATGAATTAATATTGAGTCTTCATACTTTATTTTATATGTTTATTGTTACAAATTCATAGTCGTCTGTTAATTATTTTAGGTTACGTACCGTGTACTTATTGGAATTATACGCGGCGACTCTAGAGCCGGGCGTTCATACGAACAATTCTAAAACAAAAAAAAATAAATAATGAGGCGGTAAAAAAATGATTTTTTTAAAACATTCTGTATTTTACCGCTGGAGTATTTGTTTTTTTTTTTGTGTTTTTTTTTTAAGTTTAAGAAATTGGCACATTCGATAATGACTAATAAAAAATATGTAGTATAACCATAAAGTTGAAAGTGTCGTAAGCGGGTTTATAGATATGACCCGTTTAGATTGTTGAAGTGAATTGATGTCATTGAAATTTTTTAGAATAGAGACAAATTAATTGTTCGTATAAAGATTCGCGGATTAAAGTAAAGTAGTTTAGTTTTACATGCATGTCATGGATTACCGCAAAGTAACGCCTGATTCTATCAGTTACAGTTACACAGATGAACGATGTTTACTTCCCTTAGTCGTCTTATATGATTGAGGAAGACTCTTTATTATTCTGAGCCGGGCTTAAAATAAATTGCAAATAATATTGAGCAGACGATACATAAGAAACAAAAGAGAAAATTCCTTACCTTTCTATTCAAAGAAATTGTAAAGCTTCCAATAACCCTTTCCTTAAGCGAGTGTACACAAGTATAAAGGGTACCGGGATGAACATTTATTATGCAAACTTGAGGGGATCTCGCTAAAAGGGCTGGGTTAAAGGAAAATGAAGTGTCTATCTCACCTTGTTGTTGGAGGAATTATCCAAGGTAATTTAAGTTTTACTGCTTGTCGTTTCATAAAGACACAGTACAGTTTTACAACAACTTTACCGACAATCGAGTCATACACCTCCTAAAGCTTTATTTCTCCGAAGATATGATAAGGCAAGCATTATAACGTAATATACACGTACTCAAATATGGCGAGCACTCAGTTAATGGCCTGTCAGCGACAGCCACACAAGTGCTAGACGCTGTAAAATAAAGTGAACTAAGATAGCCGCGATGAAGATGATAAAGTATATAATAATAGCGGACACGGCAGACGTTGTCCTACCCAAAAACGTGGCTCGTGTCCTATAAGTTGGCTCAGCAATTCAAATTCAATTTGATGTAAATGTTTGAGTGTGATTGTTATGTTTTTTAACAGGCCCCTCTACAGTTTAAATTCACAATTGGGTCCGGTAGGTGTTTTCAATTGTTTTTCATTCTATTTTTCTTAGTAGGACAACGTCTACTGGGGTTTTCTAGTCATATTACATATATAATTTTTAAAAGATATACATACTTCTTTAACAATAAATTGTTCGCGGATATTTAAACTTAGTGATAAAATATGCGAAAAATGTTATATAGCTATGCCAAGCTTATAATATGATTATGTCTGTCTGTTTAAATATTTGATTTATTCTTTCGTATAAATAAATATAATATGATGTTTAATTATTTTTGAATAAATAAAAGTACTGGTACAGTACTAATGTATGAAATTTCATATAATCTATCTTCTTAAGGCTAATTTTTAAATAATTGTAAATTAAGTAAACTAAAAAATAATTACATTTTTATTATAACAACTTCATTATTTCTTCACAACAATTATTAAATTGAAAGGATCAATTTTTTAGAATTACAGGAATCCAGCATTGTAAAATATGTGTATTCGTAGATTCTGGCAGTTTTGAGTGAATGTTTTGCTCGGTTGCTCCCGTCGTGTCTCTTAGAAGATTGATCTTCATCTAAAAATAGTAATATCAGTATTGATTATTGCCTATGGGTCACAGGATTATTTTCTAAGTAAAAACTTTTTTGTATTGAAGATGTGGACATTTATAACAAAAAATAAAAATGATGACTTTGGGACCTTCAAGAAAAGATATTCATTTCTCAAGGGCTAGCAACGCATCTGCGAGCCCTCTGGTGTTGCAGTTGTCCACGGGCGCCGGTAGTCACTTAGGTGGACCGTCTGGCTTTCTTAGAAAAAGAGTATGCAATAATATATAGTTATAAAAAAATGCCCCTTGTTTTATAACAAAAAAGCAATAAAAGCTTGTTTTTAGAAATCTTTATTTCTTTCATTTTTGGTCCTTTACCTAGCCTATAATAAGGTTCCACGCAAGAAGAATTAAAAGTAAGAAAAAAAAATTTTTTTTACTAGATACTCGCAAAAACTTCGTTCTGTCAAAAGTAAATTTTTATGTTTTTACTTCATTATTAAAACTTTTCCCGAATTCTGTCGAATTTCGGGTGATATTTAAGCTCGAATGCGAAATGCCGCTGTGGGCCGATACTAAGAACACCAACTTGTAAGGCAAATTCCCAATAACATCGAATTTGTGGCAGATATACCGGGATTTCAAACACATGCTTTTACACCTACAACTAATATATGAAGCTGAAGAGTTTGTTTGTTTGAACGCGCTAATCTCCGGAACTTCTTTTTCGATTTGAAAAATTCTTTCAGCTTTAGATAACTCATTTATTCAGGAAGGCTATAGGCTATATACTGTCATGCTAAGAAGAATAGGAGCGGTGCACCAATGAAGAATGTTTCGAAACCGATTAAAAGATCTTTTTTATCCCTTAATAGAGCTTCCGCTTCGCCCGTATGCTAAAAGCTCCATATTAAGGTTTGCATCCGTTTGGACATCCGCTGCGAACGATCTAAGAAAAATGAATTTTGTTTAGTTTAGTTTTTTCAACAAACATTAAGTATGGTGTTGCAAATTAATGTAAAATATTTTAATGTAATGGTTGTTTTATGTTTAATTACTACGTGTTTAAACATGACACTATTTTTTATTCTCTTTTTTTGTGTTCATCTAATTCTTTCGGTGTGTTCAATAATCAAAACGTACCATTAATTTGGTATATTAATTTCAAGAGTTTTATTTCATAATAGTAATTAATCATCTATTTTGTTATTTAATTCTGTCCGTAACAAAAGTTAACTCATTAATTATTATCAAAATGTAATTGGTATATGACGCACTAGTTCCTCCGCTTCGCCACTTAAATGTCCTTTCAAATAATGAAGGCGTCTATGATACAGATTTATCTTACGTTGTATTTATGAGCGGAGCGGAGTGTTGCTGAAATTTTGAATGGCTTCAGGGGCTTTTGCAAATGCGCAGTTTTGGCATTTTACCGCCGTAAACTATTGCGAACTAAACAAAATAGAAACGGTTTCTTTCTCCGGTTGCACTAACATTTATACAGTTATATAAAAAGTGTGATTTAAACTAGAATTTGTATCAAACAGAATTGGTATAGCACCACTACGGAAACAACATTTATGTTTAAAATTAGTATTTTTTTCTTCCAAACAAATGCTCGTGAGCCACTCGAGGACTCTCGACAGAATATCAGCGCCGCGAACGCTGTGTCACCAGCATTTATGCCGAGGGTAGGCATTTTTGCCACTTAGACGTGCATATACATACATTAACATAATTTATATTTTAAGTACTAATACTCAGTAAGGGACGATTTTTACATATGTAGAGATAAATAGATCATTCTATACCATATGTTTACGTACGGCACGCCAAAGCACGTTTTAATAAAACGTACAATAAAAATTCGTTAGAGAGTTGAATATAAAGAAAGAAAAATCTATTGTTTTTCCTACAATACATAAGGACCCTCATTTTTATTTATTTATTTCGTTTTTTGTGTTCTCTTCGCTGCTACTGGTAAGTGAAAAGAGTGACATACTATATACATTCATATATTTATAACCCATACATTTAGTATTATTTATATTATTAAGCATACCTACTGATTCCTCGAAGGTCGCAAAACGCATCTGGTGCAACTCAGCCGTCCGGCGGTAGTTGTTTGTAGGCATCGGATATTACTTAGGTGAAAGGCCTGCCCGTTAACACCTTGTTATATACTAGGAAAAAGCTAAGCTTCGAGGGCTCACGAAGTCTTTAGTATATTGTGGCTTATTTAGATTATGTTTTCACAGATAACCTGTGTTATGAAGTCAAATAAATATGTTAGACCACAATTATACTTTCGTGATAGTTTTTCAGTAAAGTGACTAAACTGCTTAGGTATTGGGAAAGCAGTGGGCTCCTTTCGCTCGCCCTGGTTAAGAATTATTATAAACTTATTTCTTCACACAAAATGCAATTAAATAAAGTTTCAAGCTATTCTTATTCCAATAATGTATTTTTGATAGCTGTTGCTCGGTTTTCGTTATCTAAACAGCTTAGCTCGAATCTTTGCTGAGGTTTGAAACGTTGAATGTTTCAACTTTACTCGCTAGCTCGTTATTTCGAGCTATTTTGTATTGAACTACCATGTTCGTTATCGCTACTTTAAAACACTCGTGATTTTGTATTGGAAACTCTATTGATAAACAAAAAAAAAGCAACCTATACTACATCAATTGAAACCATTTATTGTTAATTATTTTCATTTTAATTAAAACTAAGGTATGCTCTGATAATTTGTTCCCCCTACGCACGTTTTACTCCAAGCCTGAACATCATCAGGGGATTCGATTTTGTAGAGTCTAACAAACTATGTGCAATTTTGAAAAACCAATAACGAATCACAGCAACAAAGGGGACAATATTGCGCCCCCATTGCCAATTAGGGTGGCAAATAATTTGGTTGAATAATAAATTGCTTTGTTAGTTAAGCCAGATTTAAAACCTGGAATTCTGCACGATCGTCGGGGTGATATTTCTTATGGTGGTGGACATTATGAAAAGTTAATTTTTGTCTTAAAGATTTTCGCTTTTATTATTATTTAGTAACATAGTAGCGATTAAAATTTTCTAGATGCATCTAAACCTACACGACAGGGCTATAACGTACTATATCGATGTCCAACTTATCATGACTAAGTTATTCACAGGCAACCATTGAAAGATCGATGGAAATGAGAGAATGAGAGAGAAGAAAGAGAGAAGTATCATAGGATACCTGGCAGGAACTAAGTTGCTTTCTCTTTCATCTCTGTGTCACTTATTTACATATAACCCCATCAAACTTTATATAACGTATTATAAAAGAATGTCTGTCCAACTCTTCGTAATTGTAGCTATCATCCGTCTAACAATATAAATTGAAATCTTCATCTCAAAGAATTATAATTCACTCTTTTAGGCGATTAAGGATAATGATTGCCTTAGGGAATGGCATCCCCTTAACAGTCAGAATCTGTTAACAATCAGAACAATGCGACGTGGGGAGATGCAATTACCATAGAATTTCTCATGTGGCTTCCCCCCTCACAAGGTAATCATTGCTTTAACACATAACGGATGATGTAGTGTTACGAATAACAGATTTGATATTATTTATTCTCTAAATAAATAAATTACTAGTAACACTTTTAGCACTGTCTTCAACCGATGACACAAAACAACTGACTCTGTAAATCTTTATTTACACAGTTGAATTTACCAAGACGTGTATACAGACAAGAATATATATTTTGCCTATAAATCCTTGAATAAGATATAGTATAGGGATAATTAGTAATGTTAGCAAAATTGGACACGATCTATTTTGTACAATTAATACACTCACAATATTCAAGAGATACACATTGAAAATCACTTGACACTTATAGCACTTCTTATTGTCTTCAGCGAACACCACACAAGAAATTTCTTATTTGGTACTACTATTCTTACAGTAGCTTCTAGCCAAGGCTCTAGTTTTCATAGCAATTAATAAATATGAAGCCCCAATATTGTAGTTGTTTTATTTATTGCGGTATTTAGCTGAAAATTTCCATCAATTCTCTAACTACAATCACGTAAACATTTTGTTTGGCGCGGCGTGATAATCTTTACAAACGGCCCGAGCGCACGCACAACGCTGCAACGGTATTAGGGAAACAGATTTGATGTTTTGCCCCCAAATTTACGACCATATACTTATTTCATTGTCAGCTCAAAATAACATGATGATAATATTTCAACAACCAATTATAATCTCGATAATGCAACAATAACAATAGTTAACAGAGGTAATAAAATTATGGATCATCTCAGAAACGGCTGTACCAATTACGAGCTTTTATTGTTATAGTATAGCTGATATTGTAAGGAATAAAATAGGATATTTTATCACTACAAGAAAATCTCAAAAGGATTTCACATGTAACGGCTAGCGTAAATATAAAATTGTATACAAACCTCACACAACTAGTCTATTTATAAGATAGAAATGAGTTTGATAAGTGCGTACAATAGCAGGTCGATGGCTAACAGCGGACAACGGGTGGCCATAACCGTAAATAAAGATTAGCATTCCACACCGCTCCACGACTGTGGCCACAAAATGTGTGTAACTTACCATAAAGTCTGGGTCTGCTATGCGCATGGAATCCCCTTAAACTTTGTATAGAGCTTTTGTAATCTCTGCTTTTCTACGAGTTTTACCAACGTAATTTAATACAATCCAAAAATAATGTTAAAATTATTTAAGCGATAATAGAATAAAATGGCCAAATGCGTGTCATTCACCCTAAATTTTATTTAATTTGTTTTTTTAATTTGTAAAATATGTTTATTTTTTTCTCCTGACGACGACCCTGAAGACTTTGAAAAATAGTTCCATAATAGAAAAAAATCTGAGATATGTAATTAAGCCATTATCGCATTTGCAATGATATTCGAGTTACAAGAAATTGTTAATTAACTAATGCTTAACTTATTGTTAAATCACGAAAAAAATTTGTGCCTGGCGGATTATTATTCTATATTCTATTCTGTGCGTGCCTGATTTTTTTCTAAATAAAATTTTAATATTTTACATGTTTTATATAGTTTAAGTTTGACATCTTGTAGTGTAATTGGCGTTGTGCCGTTCTATTTGATGTAAAAAAATAATAATAAATAATAATAATAATAAATTAAATTAAAATTATAGCGTTAGACAGAAAGTTATGGAAGGTTGGGAAAACTTTGCCCTACATTGGGAAAAAATATTCTCTAAATAATAATCATATATAGATATATATTTCTTATATTTAAATAGTATTTATTATCTTTTCTTCATTAACGTTCGGCATTTGAGTTGATCGCTAGGTTAAGCGTTCTCACCGCGGTTGGGTGGTATATAGGCAAAACAGTGGTAAGACTAAAATCTCTTGGTTTACGAGGACCTCGCTTTGCACTCACGCAATGCCGAGGATAAATATTCTAATATTGTTTATGTTCTACTTTGAGTAATAAAAGCATTTTAGTGTACCAATTGTTCTTTATGTTAAATAAATGTATGAAGACGAGCTAAGTAAAGTTTACATAAAGGATATACATTAATTAAAAATTTACAAGAAAAGCAACATACCTTTTTGTGACTTTTTCCATTGATTTTAAAAACGAACTCGGCCATTTTGAATTGTATTCAGTAATGGCGTCGAAATTTTTTTTTTTTGTAATTTTATGTAATAGTTTGCTATAATTTAAGTGCATTGTATAAAGTAGAAAAAAAAATGTATTTGTAATGTTATGAATGCTATATTAAATAAGCATCATACCTTTGTGTTCTTTTCCATTGATTTTAGCTCTTCCGTGTGAAAAGTGACGTTTACGTGCAGAACGGAAGAAATGTCTGGTGCGTTACTAGTATTTATAAGCATAACTACTTTTTAAATAACTTGTTAATGAGTGAAAGCAGGTTTAATTTATTTTAGTGTATTAAACTTGCTTTTGTTTATAATATTTTTAATGAACCCTAACATAAATATGAATAACAGAAATTGACGAGTCTCTGACTCGAAAAAACAATTTTTTTAACCTACTTTAACAAAGAAGGAGGTTCTCAATTTCTTGGATTCTGTTTATTTTAAGCATATTAACCGATTACTGAAAGACGAATGTGCAACGCTTTGCAAAATTCTTTCTGTTTCAAAGGTTATAGATTCCATATCGTCCCATGAATACGGGCTTCATCAACAGTGTTGAAACTGATTTTGAAATATAAGTTAAATTTTTTTCGTTATTTTCTGTAGTTCCTAGTTTTTAAAGCTATTAAAACTGTGCTCATAAGTTAGTAAATGATTAAAAACAGGGACTCTCTGTGGCTAATATGTCAGTAAAGAATTAAAAACAGGAACTGGCTGTGGCTTATATGTCATTAAAGGATTAAAAACAGGAACTCGCTGTGGCTAATAAGTCAGTAAAGGATTAAAAACAGGAACTGGCTGTGGCGTAACATGAGCGTAAAGGATTAAAAATATTGTTTATTTAAATTCCAAGCAAATATTATGTTTAAATAAAATCAAACGAAATCTAACACCGATCACAATTTTTCTTTTTTCTCCATCTTTTATCTTTATATCTTCTCATAAGCTATCACAATCCCAAACGGTATGCTAAGTTTCTTTTTAATGTGAATATTTAATCATCATAATATATGTATGTCTTATACGCTAGTTTTCAAAAGATAGAATTAAAACTGTCTTTAAAAGATACTTATGCAATAAACCATAGAAGAAATAGATATTTGAAGTTTGTTTAGTCAGAAAACATCAACAATTTTTTTCCCTTACATGTCATATAAAAAAAAAACAAAAAAAAAGACCGCAACTAAAAAAAAATCATCGGTCCTACAAGTCATTTTTAATTCATGGAAACATTCGGCTTATCCATATAAGACCATCTCAGCTCTAAAATTTGTTATTCGCTATATGAGAAATGATGTTATAATGATTTATGTGCTTGTTTTATGAGCTATTTGATTATTGTCTCTCGTGTATAATGTCATTTAAAATTTATATAATCTTTATGACAATTGTTTATGTAGTGGCATTAGTAAATTTTAATTATTTCTGAATAATGATGCTGAAGTAAATTTTCTTTAGAATTATCAACAGTAAATTTCCATTCAGGCCAAAAATGGTTTAGATTGCTAGTGTTATATCTAACTCAGATTATTGTATTTGAAATTGCCTTGTAAAAATTACAAGTTAGCATGAGATACATATAATAACTTGTATAAAAGGGCAATAGAAACTCTATGCTATGCAAAGACAAAAGGATAGATATACTTTACATCCGACCTCCTCCGTGTTTCGGAAGGCACGTAAAACAGTGGGACCCGATTAATGTCAATTTGTGATATTAATCGTAATTAGAGGTAGCGCCATGCTTGTGGCCGAATTGCTCGTTTGCCCCTTGTTTTATAAAAAAAAATGACATTAATAATATTTAGTAACGTTATTTATTGCGTTCATTATGCATATTTATTCAATTTAATATAAATTTTGTTATCTTTATAGGAATTATATTTCAAAAACAATGTTAATAAAATTGTTGATGAAGGAATTAAACTGAATCGTATTTTTTTCTCTTTTTATATGTTACAAGGGGGCAGACGAGCAGGCAGCAGGCACCGAAGTGCCTACCGGCGCCCATGGACATCTGCACTTTGTAATGTTTTCGTTCATGCGAATATATAACAAACCTCTTTGTTATAAATGAATTGGTATAAATGTTTTTTTTTTTATTTCTTCCGATTCGTTATATTCAGGTTAGACCGTACTTATTTACTTATAACTAAACTTCTTTGATCCTTATAGAAATTAAAAGTTAGAAGTTTTACCTCAAAAAATAATTTTTATAACTTTGTTATATTTGATATTTGCACTTAATTTTAGTCTTTTTGTCTATTATTATATTAGTTTCGCTAGCTCTTGTACATTTGTATTAAATATATTTTGTATTAGATTTATAGTATAATATTTTGTCTTTACAAACGTTTATGTAATCTAACTGTTTAAAATTATACTTCTGTTGCAATTGTGCCAAGATATAGTGAAAAATGGTAAAATAAAAAAATAAAAGTAAAAATGAGCACGTTCGTTTTACTATTATTTTTTATTTTACTTTTTAGGCTGTATGCCTGTGTTACCGTTGCCTTATGCAAACCGAACAAACACAATATAACTTTTAATATTAATTAAATTATAAATAATTTTAATACAGAATTTTGATTTATTTCCTTGCATTTTTTTGGGAAAAGCACTATGTAAGCCTCGGCAGAAACAACAATTACCTAACTCGTATTTTTAAAGTCTACCCGTCCTGCAATTGGTCGTTTTCTGCACCTCGGCAGCAATGTACTATTACAGACTAGTCTGCATACAGACACTGTTGTAGCACGTTTACAATTAGTTATACACAAATATATTTTTTTTAGAAATATATAATTACATACATATGGATAATACACCCAGACTCGAGGTGGGAACCCACGACCTCCGGAGCAGAAGGCAGGGTCACAGCCCACTGCGCCAACGAGCCAGCCAGCCAACCTTTGCATATATAATATGAAATTAATGTAGGGCATAAATAATAAAGCAGCATGTCAAATGAGCGACAACCTTAATAGCTCCATATCGACTATATTGTTCGCTATAATTGGCAATCTACTAAAATTTATTATGCTGCAAACCTCTAGGCTATAAATTATTTCAAAATACTCTCTATGACTTGAACTAATGACTAAGAAACAGGTCTGATGATAGCGTTTTAATTGTACCTTAAAAGCTGGAGTAAGGTCTTGATCAGCAAATTTTGTTTATTGAACACATATTTTATATTATGCGATATATTCTCTGTTACTGGAACGATTTTGATGATGCTTTTTGACAATTTTTCATGAACGTCGAAAATTTCTGACTGACTGGTCCGAAATCGTCTGTGAATATTGATGTATTTATGAAGTTGGGTACTTTTTCAGAAAATGAATGCGAATTTTTTTTTCTTCTTAAAGGTGGTGTATACACTTATGAGTGATATTCCGCCAGGGAGGCTAACATTTTTTTTTTTTGAGTTAGGTATGCTAAAATAGGGCATTTTAGAGCGTATCATCGTTAATGTTAACATTACACATATATACAGGGATATTTATATTAAAATAAAATAAAAAATAACCACGAAGCGGCCAGGGCGATCACGGCGCGATCGCCCGTCCAATTCAAACCTATCCTATAGATTGCGGTTATTTTTTTTTGTTTCAATACACAAATCCTTGTATATACTGTGTTTTTATAATGTTAACATTAGCTTCAAAAAGCTCCAAAATTCCCTATCGTAGCATTCATAACTCAAAAATTTTACAACAAAAGAGAAAAAAGTCAGGCTTTCCCGATGGAATATCACTAAGTAAAGTGCAAAAAACAACTCCGGAAAAAAAATGCATATTTGTGATAAGTAACCAAACTGCATAATTCCCAATATTGAATAACATTGCTTTGGTTGATTAAATACATAAAAAAAAGAATTTTAAATATTGAAGTGTTAGTATTTGTTAGTTCTTCTGGATATGGAACCCTCTTCGGGTGGATACCTTGATTGATATAAAAGGTTATATTAATTTCATACAAATTCGCGGTTCGCTCCTTGTATCTGTATTTATAAAAATGAATTGCAAAATGGGTTGGTATGCGCATAACTTAACAACTCCTGGACCAATTTAACTAATTCTTTTTTTAAGGATGGTTTTTACGGCGAGAAAAAATCGAATAATTGCCGGGTCCGCTAGTATAAAATTTATATAGAAAAACTTGTTACCCTTTTGGTGTATTCACTCTGAACCCCTTTTCCTAAAGGAACATTTAACATTTATAGCGGATATGTTATAAAGTCGTACACATATCATCAATAAATCCTTATCTCTATGCTCTTCAGCATCGGTCGTCAAAACAGACCCTAGAGCCCCAATTCCCGACAGACCCTGCTTGATAACAGCACTATCCATCATACCTTATCAGTACCCACGTGTTCGAGGGCACCCTGATCCATTACAACTCTTCAGTTAATAAAACTCGTCCGTCGGACTTTATTTACAAATTGATAAGTATTTGATAAGCCCAGGTACCAGCTACCGCGGTGACGTGTCTCCGATAAGCCGGCAGGCTTAACAAGGATATTGCCGTCCTGCTCGTGCCGGATCTGTTGCACAGGTTTGAAAGAGACAGCTGTATAGCGCCTTTATCGAACTGTCAATTTTCTAATCAGGTTGGTGTTGAGAAATATTTTAGGTTGGATACTGGTGTTATTGAAGAGGATTAAAGTGTTGTTATGGGTTTATGGTGGTACGTTTGAAGGATAAGCTAGAGATTGTGAGGTCTGTGGACTCTACAAAGGATGTCGGCTAGCTTTTATATAAATTTAGAATTTTTCTTTCCGATTTTTATGATTTATCTTTTTATGATTTATTCCAAAAAGCTAATAGATTGATATCTGAAAGTTATAAAATAAAAGTATCTCACTAGTCTATATTTATACTAATATATAAAGCTGAAGAGTTTGTTTGTTGGTTAGAACAAGCTGCCTATAGAGACACACTCTTTAAAAGCAATAAAGCCAGTGATTTATTATACTTTTTCTTTGAGACAATAAAGTTTTTTATTATTAAAAAAAAACCTCAAAAATACCAAAAATACCTCAAAAAAGAATTTCAATACCTTATAATATACGCTACCTTTACGTTTTACGAATATCTAAGCCAGGTTATCAAAAGGAACTTGTCAAAATGTATACAGAATAAACAATGAGGACAGACGACGCCACGATATCGTATAGATATGAAATGTGATACGAATAAAACAAATATATTTACGCATTATCTCGTGCTCCCGGGGGAGAAGTGGAAGGGAACACCGTAAAAGCATTACAGGGTAGCAGATACCATTTATGAAGGATAGTTTTTCTTCCCAGCGTTATCCCGGTCTGGTACCAGGGTACGCATAGATTGCGGAGGATGTGGCTGTGGGACGAGTTAAGATGACTGACTGCCATTTGACGTCATCCCCGGAACACCCACAATCTCTACAATCTCACGACTAATACACTCTTATTCACTGTATTACATACCTTCCGAAATAGGGAGGAGGTCGGATATAACAAAACCAGTCTTAGAACGGATCACCCTTCATTTACTAGAACGCGGTAAGAACTGCTATACCTAGCGATAGACTAAAAGACCGAGCACTGTTTAAGCTAAGACCTCCAAGTTGAACAAGAAATTATTACATTAAAATGCCTATACACATACCTACATCAATACACAAACACACGCACGCACATACGCACGCACACACGCACATATGCATGCACGCGCGCACGTACGTATGCACGCACGCACGTGCACACGCAGTCACGACCTCCTCCAATCCCGAAAGAAGTTCTATTCTAAATGAAAAAATATCAATCTCAATATTTACAATTCACGGTCTAAAAATTCCATTTTAATAAATTTGCTGAGATCACAATCTGAATGCCGTCATGAAAGCCTCCGATATAATAAATATGAACGAGATATTTTACTTTTCGAATTCTATTTCGTTTCGTATTACTGTCAGGTTTATTTAGATAATGAATGCTATCTAAAAATACTTCTTTTTAAATGTCAAGTAGCTATTTAAGTTACTAACTTACTAAGTTAATGAGCTCCTAAGTGGCTAAGTTACAAAAGTAAGTTATGTACTGGATGATTTTTTTTATGTTACAAGAGTTAAACGATCAGACGGTTCACATAAGGGATAACCGACGTCCATGAACATCTGCACCATCGGAAGGCTAACAGATGCATTGCCGGCCTTTAAGGGCGACAAGAAATGGTAAATTACGTATAAAACATGTGTCCCCATTAACGCGGCCATCACCGTCGTTTACATGTGTACTGTCATTCACGAAAATTGATTTTAGTGTTTTTAAATAATTTTAATAAACTGTTATTACTATTATAATCTTGTTGAGTCTCTTAAAGTAACAATTACGAAATAATTAAAAGTCATTTTTGTACGTAGACACTTTGTTACCTCAAATCCAAATAAATGCTAAGAAGACTACAATACCCAACTATTTAATTTCCAATACGCAAATTTCATGTACCCACTGAAACAAAATAGCACCTGATTGCTTCAGGACTATCCCACCGGAATTTGAGTCGATCACTAGGTTAAGCAGTTTTTCTCGCGGCCGACTGCTGGTCCCATACGCCACGCTTGGCTGTACGGCACGCGCCCTTGCCTCGAACGTTCCAATTTTAAAAACGCATATTATTAAGAAAAAGATACACATAACCCACCTTCAGAAATGCAAAGAGGAAATTTTGGAAAACAGTCTAAAAACAAAATAATGATATGTTTTTAATTTACAAAAAAGAAAACTAACTTTTATATGAATAAAATATATTGTTTCAATTACGACTATATTAAACAACCAACCTAATATGACTAACTCTTGCTTTATTATTTTTATTCCAGTCAAAAACTAGACTAAATAAATCTGAATTTAAAAATATATCCTGAAGTTTTAAATTTCTTAAAAACTTTCAAAACAAAGCGTATGTACCAGACTCTTAGTAAATGATCAAAATTAAAATAATATATATATTTTTGAACAAGCTTCCAAAATCCAAGTCAAACTTCTTATTATTATTGTACTTTTAATTTACAAATATTATAAATGTTTCCCTAAACCGCTGAAAATTTTGATGAATTTCGGTATAGAGATAGATTGGACCTTAGAGAAGGACTAAAGCTATTTTATGGCGCGAAGATTAAATTTGAAAGGGATTCAATAGGGATTGAAAAATTGTATAAAAGTCGAAGAAAACAACGCGCATTGAAGCTAGTTTTAACTAAAAGTGGTGGCAATTTTCTTTATTAATGCCATTTAATAAAAAGTTTTTATAACCCATTTAATTTTTATTTTAAATCAATGCTTATCAACGCGAAAAATCTTTTGCGAAACGAAGAAAATAAAATTATTTCATTAGTATTTGTAACGTAAAAATAACAATATCGAGTGCTACTAGGATTTTTATAAAAAAAAAAACTTACATAAACAAGACAATAATGTTTTAGGGTATTACTTACCTTAAACTCCTTCACTTCTTAAAAGATACGGTTCGAAGTGTCCTCCACTTGACTTGTTCGCAGATCCTAGCGCGACGCAGAGTTTCGGCATGAGCCCGGGACATGAACGTAGAGTCTTCGTTACACTCTGCACGCAACGCCGTGAATGCATTCACAATGCGATCCTGCATTTCTGGTGCAGTATTACACTCGGTCACGAAAACCCTATCTTTGACGTAACCTGAATTGAGTGATTATAGAGTTTTATATTAATTTGTGGGCTATTCACCTTAATCATTGTTGTAAATTTTTAGTGAATGAGAGTTATTGTCGGTTTTGTTAATACAAAAATATACTATTTTTGCCATGATTTTTGTCATAGTCGACATATTTGCGTTACAATTTCACTATCACTAATATTTAAAATAATTTGAAGCTGAAGAGTTTGTTTGTTTACTTGAAAGCGATAATCTCAGGAACTACTGGTCAGATTTGAAAAATTCTTTCAGCGTTAGATAGCTCATTTATCGAGGAAGGGTATAGGCTATATATCATCACGCTAAAATTGAAACTAAATTTATGCGGACAAAGTCGCGGGCACAGCTAGTAATTGATTGACTGGAAGTGGACAGTGGGAATTGGAAATAGGCCTCACGGGGTGATTTTAGGATACGTTAACCTATCAAAAGATTTTTAAAAATATATTTCGATTTGAGATTAGACAGACTGATTAAAGTTTGTTATTTTGGATTTCATAAAATATATATAATTAATTCAAAATACCAGATACTTGAAATGCGTAAATATATATTTTTTAAACTATGAATAAGTTAAAGATGCAATTCTAAATTAGAACGTTTGTAATGTAGTATCAGGGTGCGGATTTAATAAAGAAAAGATATGGTAATATATAATCAAATCAAAAGATGGTTTAGAGACTTTTATAAGCTGTTTTGAATCTTCAAATATTTTAAAAGCTACCACAGATAAGTCTAGTGCGTAATAGATAAATTCTAAGGCCTTAATTTGCTCCATTGTTTTTTAATTCATTTTTTACGAGGATTAAAAGGTTAGTGTTGTTTTGATTCATAGAACCTTCTTTATTAGAGACCGGAAAATCTCTTTTTAATTTCTCATCGTTTTTGTGATACTAAAAGTTATTTATGATTTGAATGTTTATCAAAAATTTCTTCTATTATCTATCTATATATCGCACGATGAGTCATAAACTGACCTAACCCAAAAAAGTAAATTTTTGTGAAATTGTATAAAACATTTTGTCATTTACGACTTATTCCGCTTGTAATTTCATAAAAACGGCATTATAGTAGCAAATTATGTACTTTAATAATATTTAATACTTAACGCTATTGCTAGTAATGTATTTTAACGATAATAAGAGTATCATTAACTTTAACATAATATGAGTACCATTAACGTTAACCATAACATGAGTATCATTAACTGTAACTATAACATGAGTACCACTAAGTTTAATCATAATAGGAGCATCATTAACTTTAACCATAATATGAGTACCATTAATTTTAACAGTACGAGAACTAATTTTGTCAAGAAAGAATTCAGATATTTTTAGACGCACCAAAAAATTTAAATACTTAACTTAACCTTCAATTAATGACATTGTAAAATCTAGTTAAGGCCTTCGCTCGAAATAATTTAGACGAAAGTTTCATAGATGAACAATTGACACGTGTTAACGTTTCTCAGTCG
>JANCMC010032388.1:0-73162 GCA_024363005.1 Charaxes varanes
GTCCGTACAAACACTATATAGTTCACTACACTGTGTGTTATTGAATACAGCCGACACTGTCCTTCCTCCGCGTGGAGATAATTCGGCCAAAAGCGTGGCGCTACCTATAATAAGGCTAAACTCTTATTAATTTGAACTAACTTCAAAGTATCACACTGGACCTAATTTAAATGTGACGACACGGAAAGCACCATATTTAAAATAAATAAAGAATCATGAAAATTCGCAAGTTCTTAGGTAACAAACATAATAAAACCTTCTAATTGAGAATCTCTTCCGTTTTCGAAGTCAAATGGAAACGAGGGATCCTGGCTGGTCAAAATTTGACCACAAGTCTTAAGATTTGCCTATTATAATTATGTTAAAGCTGTACTTTTCGCCTAGTGTTATCACATGGAAATAAAATATGTAATTTCACTTCATTAATTCTACGTAAGCAAATCAGTGGCATCTTATAAGACTTATATGAGCAAATTATACATTTTTATTGTAACTATATAACTGGAAGATTTCTGTACGTATTATGAATATGTCATAAATAACATAATGATGTTACTGTTAACCTCAAAAAAGGCTAGCCGCAGTACATATACTATATATTTTAAAATATTATAAACTATACTAAATTTTATGAAATAGCAGAGAAATTCTTTATTAATTGTAACGTTGCAAAAGGTCTTGGAACGTAAATCACGATTACCAGAGCATTTCTAATTTAATTCGGACATATATAAGTATAACCTAAGATATCGGTTTTTTCAGTAGGTTGGACCCTTTTTATTGCATACCATCTATGCCCTCGATTTCATGAGCGTAAAGTACAAAATATAAATTAAATTTTAGCGTGACAATATAGCCTATATATATATATATAGAGCGTGACAATATAGTCTTTCTCGATATATGAGTTATCTACTCGTAACACCGAAAGAATTTTTCAAATCGGATTAATAGTTCCTGAAATAAGCGCGTTCAAACAAGCAAACAAACACACAAATTCTTTAGCTTTATATATTAGTATAGATATCCTACTTTCAAGAATCTTTTTTTTATTATTTTTTAATAATTCAAGACCGGACCCAAGGTTTTCCAAAGAGCCATTGAACGCAGGAGAATAGGTGTAAACAGAACTGATCGAGTTCGCAACACCACCCTGCGTTCCATCACCGGAGTAATGGATGTAGGGAAGAAGGCATTAAAGCTGAAGTGGGAGTGGGCTGGGCATGTGGCTCGAATGTGTTCGCAATATCACGACTTCATGGATGCCCACCAATGGCCGCCGACGATCCAGCAGGCCGAGGAAGAGGTGATGCTATGATTTGGATGCCTTTGCGGGGATATTGTGGATAAGATTTGCCCAAGGAAGAGTTAAGTGGACCGAAAATGGGGAATTATTTGCCCAGCAGTGGGACAAACAATTTTTTTGACGATATTTACAGAAAATTAAGTACTTTCTCTAATTGTTCTTTTTGTATACCTATTACCTTTTCCATTTTTTGACGTGCTAAAACGGACATTATTACGAATCGATTGAGGTATCGCACGTAAATGTTCGAGCGATGTCTGTGCAATTTTTTTGAGATGAAACTACATATTATCGGTTTTCAGTTTTTCCTGCCAAATTGCATGTTTCCAGATCAACGGGAAGTACCTTATACGTTTTGTTTCCTTTTCCGAATGTACTAGTATGGTAAAGGTGACATAAATAACCATATCTTTTGATCGCGTATACTTAGGGGATTGATCTTTTCACAGCTTCAAGGAATCGTGTACTACAGTATTCGGTATTAATTTCAACTTTAAAGGTCTACGCATTCTTGAGGAAAAGGGACTAGACAGACAGACAGACAGACGGACAACAAAGTGATCCTATATAA
Source organism: Charaxes varanes (assembly GCA_024363005.1). NCBI lineage: Eukaryota > Metazoa > Arthropoda > Insecta > Lepidoptera > Nymphalidae > Charaxes > Charaxes varanes. The sequence continues at coordinate 1,878 of JANCMC010032388.1, forward strand.
GGGTTTCTTTTTTCCTCTTAGGTACAGAACCATAAAAAAGGAATATTAAGGTATGGCTAATGATTTATTTCTCATTTTAAAGCGTTAACAAGCACTTGATTGAAATTAAATACTCATTATGAATGTTGAAAGTTGCGCCGCTGAATTGACGTTATCTCCGTTGTAATTACACTTTTAACTGGTTAGCGTTTAAAAATGAAATAAGAATTATAAATTAAATAAGCAAAGGCGAAATCCATTGTTTAAATATTCACTTTAAAAGTGAGACTTAAAGTGCAAAAAATATTTTATGTGAGCAAACTTAATTTGCTTACTAAATGTTGCAATAAAATTGATTTAATAGACATTTTGTGATAATGCTAAACGATCTTATGTTAAATTGTTTAAACGAACAATGCATGTTACCGTCCTTAAAATATAATTAATAAATAATTAATCTACTAAATCGTCTGAAACTACTAATTATTTTATGCTTTTTAGTTCCATGGTGTTTTTGAAGGCGGTTTCCTTTTTTTTTATTATTAGCCCATAATGTCCCACTGCTGAGCAAAGGCCTCCCCACTCTTAGACCAATTTCCTCTATCTAGAGCTAAACCAATCCACTCCTTTCCCGCAAAGGCGTCCAAGTTGTCGCGCCACCTCTTCCTCGGCCTACCTGGTCTACGGTGGCCATTGGTGGGAGTCCATGTAGTCGCAACATTGGCCCACCTTTGCGTGTCCATTCCTTTTATTCCATTCCAAGCTACCTTTAATAATAAAAAAATAATTAATAAATGTATAACCTGGTTTTTTCGGTTCAGTAATGGACAAAACGCCCATCTTTTTGATGCCTTTTATTTCCTCAGCTCTGTCCAAAGCTTGCGTCGCCAAGGCACCAGCACGCGGCAGCGCGGCGGCAGCCAGCGCGCCGCGCGCTCCGGCGGCGCCGCGCCCGTGTCCAGCACCTGAATAGGTGAAACGATAACGTGCGACGAACGCTCGCCTACCCTGCCTAATCGAAGGTATGATACTTTTTGTAACTTACGAATACTTTTTAATTATCTTTTGAGGTGCATCTCTTACACATCAACCTTAAACTTTTCACTAACCGACCGCAGAACTAAAATAGCCTCAGAAAATCGCCCGTATTTGGGCGCTTGTCTTCAAATGTCTATTGCAATACAAATGGCGAACTCGTGTCGCGCTATTTATCAGTATTTGCAGTTGCGGCAAATTCCATCTGTCAATTTTAAGAGATGATTTAATGAAAATCCTGTATTTCATTATTTATGACGAGGACTACTTATATCAATTTCATTTATTCATTCATAATTTTCAGAGCTCTAGGATCAAAATTTATCTCAACAAAAGTCTCATATAAACTTCCATTTCTACCTACCCACGATATTCATTTATAATCTACTGGAAAACATCGGTTTGGCAAGATTTATTGTTCTTTATTGAGAAGGCTATCATAGGATGTGAAACAGACCGGATCTAGCTGAACAAGGAAGGGAGCAGTGGAGGTGCGTCCGAGCACGTTAAAGGGTACGCTCGAGCCTACTCCTGGGGCGAAAGTCCCAGGCACTGCTCTGGTTCCTTCCTCTGCTATAGAATGGACTCCGTACCCTTGCAGTCGATCCATGGAGCATTGCTAAGAAATCAGTCTATTTTAGATTTCAACTTCAAGGGCTATCAGAGTTATGGAAGATGACAAACTATTAAAGTACGCCCCCTAGTGTGCTTTTACGTGTAATGAGTTTCCTGTTAGCATCATATCCCGAGAATTTTGTTTGTCTGATATAATCCAATGCCAAGATCTGAAGGATCAAAAAAAAGATGAATAGTTTCGAGAAACTGTAGTAGGCGGTGCCCTCGTGGTCCGCTTGTCTCGTCATGTGGGCAACTACAGCGTTCTCAGGTAACACTCTGCTCATATTGAGTAGCACACCGTGTCTTAAACAATAGGGTCTACTGATTTTTGAGACTTTTCGTGTGTTGTCTCAATGCTATCCATCTGTGCAACTTAAATAGTTCAAACCTGCAGAGGATTAAGAAGACCTCTAAAGAGGGACAGGACCTCATCGTTTCTGTTGCTCCCGGACTTTCTGTTAGCTAAAATCCATACCAAAAATTCTTACATTAACACATTACTCACAATCTATTATCAAAAATCAATAAAAAATCATGACGCAAAATAAAATACAACTTTTATCTATCAATCCTACCTTCAAACGAGCAATTCTTGTATATACAGGGTGTATCTGACATCGTACCGGATACGCATCCCATGGATTCAGTACATGATTCTAGACTCCCCAGTGGTGAAATTTTTTGTCCGATGGCAATTCCCTTTCTCTGCTTCGGCTAATTCGAGGCCGAAGTATATTTAAAGACTACCTGTACTATTTTCATAGACCTGCCAATGTAATTTAAATCCAGGTGGACTATGTTTGGAAGGAGCTCTCGATAGGTAAAAGGTTAATCTATTTATTTATAAATTTTATTGTACACCACAATAGAACACTCAAGAACACAAAACATACATCAAAATAATAGGTACAAATGGCAATGTTATCTCTTAAAAGCTTATTTAAAGGACTAGTCGAAAAAGATTTTGTAAAAAGAATAAAACTTCTAGAAGGAAATCGATCAATATAAAATTTTTAGAGAAACCAGTACGGACCTGGGTAGTTTCTGCATACTCCGGGTGTTTAAGCTATCATGGCGGATTATTGTATTTTGTATTCCATTTTCGTTAATCCCTATTAATCTCGCTCGCAATTTAAAAATAAATACGTTTTACATTGTTAAGCTTTTTGTATCAATCATATGATTATTTTACACGCAAATAAGACGAGAATACCCGACTGAGTTTGATTTTGCTGTAAGCCAACTTATCTGTACTGTGATCTCCTCAAATATTCTTTTTTAAAGTACAAAGATACGCTTCCTTTTATGAAAAATATAATATTACTGTACAACGTTGGTGCTCTAAGAAGAGTGAAACGATATTAAAGTCTTCTGTTAAACCAATTTGCACTATTAACAATTGAAAACACTTTATCGCGCAAAATGAAACAACTTAACTTAGCGATCGAAGTCATCACAATATAAGGTATTAGAGGACCGGGCAGACGTTGTCTTGCCCGATCTAACAGGTAACACTAACGCTATCTATTGGACGGATTTCGTAGATGCGTCCAACACTGCATCTTTAAGTATCTTTTAAATATTGTTTTGACTTTTTCTGTTTTTTTAAGTCTTCCCAGAAATAATGCGATAAAACAAAGGAGACAGAACACAATAGTCGTTTTTAAATTATAGTGAGAAAAATACCTATTTTAGGTTACATAGCAGCGCCACCTGCTTTGTCGGATAGCTTATTCAAATTATCTACAAACCACTTGAAATATATCCACAAAATTTTATTCAAGCACGTCCAACGGTCTAGAGATTAAGTTTTTCTATTAAATTATTGTTGATTTTGATTATCTATGAAATTATAGTTCGTTTTAAGCAACTATTCACAATAATTATCCCAAATTCGAAAGAGGTTTCCCAAATTCCATTTCGCGGTAGACTCGGTGTGAGATCGCTTCGGAGTAATTTAGCCAAAATTAAACTATGTCTAACTTCAATCTGTTCGAAAAAGACGGTTAAAACCACAAAAACGGAGCCATATTTCATTTGTATTAAAAACTGGCTGACCTGTGACTTTTTTTTAAATTAAGGACAAAATTTTGTAGTTTTTTTTAATGTTTCAATTTATTGTCAAAACCTGTATTTTATACTGATAAAGAAATAATATAAAAATCCGCGTTTAATTACACGTACATATATAGTGCATGTAGGAAATGTTTAATTTGTTAAAATGAAAACGAAATTAATTTTATATACTATTCAAAAGCCTACGCTATGAATGTAGAAAACTGATGAATACGACAATTGAAAGTGTATTTATGTAAGCCCAAGTATGTTATGTCTCATATATAAAATTCTCGTGTCATAGTGTTTGTTTTACGTTTTTGAAGGACGAAAATTTCTCTCTGTAAGGACCTTTGAAGGTATCAAACACTCTCAAGCTGACTCCAAAGTTATGGAAACAATTGTTTCGTAATATTTTTCGAACATCACCCAGGCAATTTAGGTACTTTTTAACCGAATTTTTCCTTATTTTAATTGAATAATTGAAAAAACTATTAACTCTGTTGTAAGTAAAGTACTTGTTTTTGGTATCATGCCATCTTTAGAGATGTTTTCTCAAGGATTAGTCTTGGGAAACCTCCTTAAAGTAATAATTCATACTATATATTAGTATATACATATTCTTAATGTATACTTTATTATCCCACAGCACAGGGAATCCTAGTGTGGAGTACAGTGTATTATTTATATTGTTGCCTGTACACTTTCTGAGTTAATAAAGATATTAATAAAAATAATATTTTTATTTCATTCATAAAAAATATTAGAGGAAAATGTCCTAGCATTCCATGTATTCAGCTTTTAGGTGCTAGGACTATCGCCTTGCAGAGGAAGGAACCGTTTTTGGTGACCTCATTGGTTAAGTGGGTGCAAGTCGTGCGTGATGGACCATGAATTTTGAGGCTGGAATCGTTTTATCTTACACATATACACGTATATACTGTATGCATATACAGTAAGTCGACATTTGATAGCAAAGGAGTACTAGTATTTGATTAATTATTATTACAATAAAAAGAAGAAGAACGTGTAGTGATTTTTTATATGTTAATTGGTTCAGTGTCAAAAAACAATTTCATTCGATGAATTATTTTGATTCGATGTATAAAAATAAGTATCAATCTGTGACAGTTGATGAAATACATATATCACATGTTTCTATTATTTCGAGTTGATATTGAAATGTTTGCAATTTAAAATGTTCGATTGTAGAACTGTATGAAATTTTGATAGAAAGTTTCCTACAGAGAATTTATCGACATCCGGAGTCTTAATTTTTAAAGAAGTAATACAAAAGCCAACAAGTAAAATAAGGACTCATTCGCACGAGAGCTTTTTAACCCCGCGTTAAAAATGCGTTCACATAGAACATAATATGGATTCCCAAGTTTATGTTCATAGGACAACGCTTTTATAACGCGACGCTTTTTTATCGAGCAATGTCATATTTTCAACTATTTATATAGACATAAATATACGCTATATTTTCGTATCGACGACGTTAAAAACCGCCAGCGCTTCGCTTATTAAACTGTCGTGCGAATGAAAGCTAAACATTGCGTTTACGTCATTCCGTTTTACAAATAAAATTACGAATCTTGTAACTTTGTTAGGACAGGGCTATCGACACTATCACATTCACGTTAAGCTAATATTGAACTTATGTTGAATCTAAACATTTAATCATCAATTTAATTAACTCTGCCAACTTATAGCTTTAATGACTAATGTTACACACCGTAAACGCGTATTCGAAACTCATTAACACAATGACGGCGAAATATTAACTGACTCGCACAATAACAGAAACGTAATTAAATGTCGAAACGTTACTTCGCCTCTTTATTTAAAGGGAGCTAATGGTGAATGCAAAATATACTGAAATTTTTTGTTGCATAACAAAACCAATATCGGCTGTTATATAACAAATAGCTACTATTATTGTTGTTTGTCAGAGATTGCTACTAGCAATAAGATCGCTTTTGTACGGCTGTTTTAAAGGAACAAGTATGAAATGAGTAATATATCGTTTAAGAAAAATGGGCGAACTCACAGGCTGCAGGTAGTACATATATATATAATTTCAATCCAATGATTTTAGGCATAGCTTTAATGTAATAACGGTATGACTGACCATGGCGTGACTTTAAAATTATTGAAATCATCATTTCACGACATTAGGTACCTACTTCAAGACATGCAATCTCAAGTCAATGCTATATGTAAATAAAATTCCACGAATCGGTTAATTATAATATTATCCATATCTTGAGCTATTTTACTCATGATATGCATAAAGTAATAATTCTATAAGCGCTTGACTTCTGTCTAAATTTAAATTGAAAGGTTATAGTAAGTTTTGACTATAAAAAATAAATGACAAGGCTGTGGATGTTCAATTTTGCTATCATTGCAAAAAACTATCATTGCAAAAAGTTGTCTTTTTGCAGAAGCGACATTGTTAATAGGGACCATCGATATTATTATCCTTTAATATTGTCCCCGTACCCGTTTCTTCTTCCTTTCCCGTTCCGTAATAGTTCACTATTTTGGCGTTATGACTTAAACATGAAAGACAGATATATACTCTCGCGGGCTTTTTTCTAGAACTCTTTAAGATAAACATTTATTTCTTAAACTATATACGAGTAACTCTAACGGTTTTTGCAGCGCACGCCAGAATAGCTCGCAGATGGCGGAATTCTCTCCTACTTACTTGACATTTATCGTTATATTTTGGACAATTCGTGCAATATCTTTATAATTTACAGTTTTTGTGTTAGTCTGATTTATGAACTATATTATTGTAAAGTTTTGTTAAAATCCATTCAGTAGTTTTTCCGTGAAAGAGTGTCAAAGATACATCCATACATCCTTGTGTACAAACTTTCGCGTTTATAATATTAGTAGGATTTAATAGAAAATATTTCTAGATATAAATTTTAGGTTTGTCGAAATATCTCGATTCCTTTCCAACAAGTTATAAAGCTTCTGCTAGGGGTGTGTCAGCGGGTCACTCAAACTTATGCTTGGGTACTAATGGTAGGAGAGCCCAAGAGGGGATTTTGCGTAATACTCGAGCGCTTAAGAAAACTATATAGGGAGAACCCTTGCAATTTTTAATGTACCCTCGTCAAGTACGATATTCTAATATATGGGAGTTCGTTATAAGACCCTTAAAGGACCCTTAGAAAATCTCGAACGCGTCAGATTAACATAAGGTTAGTTAATGCACATTTCCTTGAGAAAATGTTGGTTTTAGCTATGTAGCTAAAACCATCACCATAAAACCACGCTCTAGGCGTAATTGACAACGTGACTTTATCTTATCATAACCATCCTTTTTAGTTTCTGCACCTTATCTACGTCATCCGATAGATCCTCACAATGCTTTAGTGACTACAAATTTAGCGTCCCTGCTCCCCTACTATATGTACTACCTAACGGATTTTTTTAAATCTACAACTTAATTGATAAAGAAATTCCCTTCAGCACTGTTCATTCAGTTTCTAGCAAGATAATCCATGTAATTTAAAAGGCTAGAAAGGAATTAGCAAATTTCATTTTATAGAGTAATTATTCTATAATTTACTAGCTGTACCCTGCGACTGCGTCCGCGTGGGCCACCTTATTAATTAGGTGTTTACGACCGATCCTCAGACCTACGTTTAATGAGAATCGGTCTAGCCGTTTCCCAGGAGTTAGGCAACAAACACCGTAACACGAGAATCTATACTTTTAATATATAAAGCTGAAGTTTGTTTGTTTACTTGAAGGCGATCATCTCAGGAACTACTGGTTCGATTTGAAAAATTCTTTCAGCGTTAGATAGCCCGTGTATCGAGAAAGTCTTTAGGCTATATCATCACGAACGTGGATGATGTCGCAGGCACAGCTAGTTTTATATTTTAGATTATGATTTTATGATACTTAGCGCATTGATCCTTTAACAAACTGAAATCGAATAAAATAATTAAATATATTTAATATTTTAAAGGTAGACTGGAGGCCCGCCCCAGTTTCGCAAGGGATATATATTTATTGAAGTTTTCATACGGATCCCTAACTTTAAAAAAAATAATCTATCGACTTCGTTCTTAAAGGGTTCATGTAGGATTCTAATGGTGAAAGAATTTTTCAAATTGGTCCAGTATTTCCTACTCAATGCAAGAAAACAATCAAATCTTTACAATCTTTATATATATAATTCTACTGTACGTGTGTATGTCACTGAACTGCTCCTAAACTTTTTTGTATGCGTTTGGATGGCGTTCTGGGAGGGACTAAACAGCCCCGCAGATGGCGCTGCAGCATGTTTCTAGGTTATTTATCATTTCATTATTTTTTTTTTTTAATCTGTAACAAAACACATTGTAAACATGGAGGTTTGTCTAATTTGCAAGAGTTAGTTCGACTACATTTGACAAAGAATATACAACAATTATTATATACCATTATACTGAAGTATACTATTATACTGAACGGTAAAGGGAATGGGAACGGAAACGGGAACGGGAACGGGAAAGGGAACGGGAAAGGGAACGGGTATATTAAGTAACAATATAGGATAATAGAATGTAGTAACCCAACCTTCGGGCAGGACAACGTCTACCGGGTCCGCTCGTGACTCTTATTGATGGCGGATTATTTAAGTAAATAAATCCGTGAGGATTATATTTTTAAATTAAGCGTTTATCTAAAAAATCTGCGTGCACACCTGCGCGATAGCAGAATCGTATAAAAGCAGCGTTATTTTTAGTGCCTGTATCAAAATCGACTTCAAGCTAAATTGAGAACGGCTCGTAAAATTAAGAAAATGCTCAAGCTTTTCGTTCTATTTGCAACTTTGGCGGTATCATACGCCACCAACGTTCAAAGATGTAAGTTTTCTCTATATATGTTTAAATTTAAAAATTTGTTTTATTAATTTCACATTTGTTTTATTTAATTTTATTCAATATGTTTTATTTTATTTAAATTCATTTCATTTTATTTTTAATTTATGTATATTATTTATATATATTATTTTATTAGGGAAACAGTATAATATTCCTTGCAAAAAATCTTTTAACATAATTTATACACCAATCAAGTTTCCACATTCAAATACATAAAATAATAATAATTTGTTATTAAGTTATTAATAATATGACAATTTGGCTCCGATTTGCTTCCAAATTACGAGATAGTGCTGTTAAAAATATCAACACTTAAATATATTCAATTGTAGACTTTACAGGAGCGTAATAAAAGTGTATTCGCAACGTAATTGGCTTTTAAGAGCTTTTAATTTAGTTCCTCAATAGCTAAATGACGGAAAGAATGGACCGATACCTCAAGGTACATGGTTCAAACACCAACGCCGATAAAATTTTGTCGCAGCCACTTCTAAGTTTTTAAGTTTTGTTAGAAAGAAAAGGATGATATTAAAGCATACCTAAAAATGATTTCTTTTATATCATATTAATCAGTACCTCTCAGTCAGATCGGCGTGAAATGCGTGTCAAATGAGGGTATTGTTGTCTCGTTTCGTTTGGTTTATGAGAGTTCCCGGTAGCCCAAACCCCTTATCCTAAAGGCCAGCCCCATCTGCGAGACTCCTATTGATGCAGAAGTTAATAAGCGTTTGAAGTCAATTAGGTGAACCGGCTGCCTGTTTGAACCTTGTTATACAACAACCCTTGTATAACATTACACTTATATTTGTTTCAGGTACCTCAAGCCCCGGACCTCTGCCCAGGAGTATAAACATTGTGGGCTGCACCAACCCACCTTGCCAACTGCCACAACTGAGCACTGCTGGGTCGGATATCAAATATAAACCGGTGCTAGAATGAGTCACCCATCTGTCACCCGGTCGCAGTCAGAGCAACTTAACTTAGCGATCAACTCAAATGCCGATCACTGATTAGGCCACGACCTCCTCATACTAGTTGAAATAAGTAATTCTAGTAATATCTTTTCCACTATAAATACTGACGATTGTATTTTTAATTATTGAAGGTTTGTTGGTTTCCGTAGCTTTTCATTTTGGTCTCCTTATATCCGAATTTCGTCTTTTAAATTATGCAATGTTTGTTGGTTTTCATGACCTCTCCTTTTGGTCTCCTTATATCTAAATCGCGTCTTTTTAATTATTCAACGTTTATTGGTTTCCGTGACTTCTCATTTTGGCCATAGATTTTATAACGATTTAAGCATCTATCTTCTTCATCTAAGAATATTAAAGATGTTCCAGTCTAAAAATGCACGCACCTCCACTAATCTATACTAATATATAAAGCTGAAGAGTTTGATTTGAAAAATTCTTTCAGCGTTCGATAGCCCATTTATCGAAGCTAGTAATATATAATAATCAAGAAATAAGACTATATAATCAAAGATTTTATACATGAGAGTCTATATGGATAAACGATTTTAACTTTGACTTAAATTCGTAATATCCGATTGTCTATCATCATATACCGTCAAATATTAAATAAAAATATCCATAACCTTCTCAAATAGCTAAACAACTTTTCTACTGTAACAAATTGTGATAGCAAACGGCGATGTCGTTTCCGATCTGGGGTCCATAAAGTGGAGACTTTGGCCCAAAGATCATCCGACATGCGGCAGACATGTCTAGCCCAAAAATATTAGCTTAATATTTCATAATATCGTTTTTTTTTTGTTTTAATTTGCAATAATATAATGAATTCGCTTTGGCTTAGGCCTTACTTACCGTATATTAAAATTTGTAACACATATTATGTATAACGCTGTTGATTACGATTAAATGAATAAAATAAATTAAAAAAAAAAAATCGCAACTTGCTACTTTACTTGTGGGAGTTTAAAGCGGTTTTAATAGTTTAAATTTGTTTCTGATTAGAGAGATTTTGCACTCACTTGCCAAACTAAAACCTCGTAAAAATTACGCAAGTTGTTACCCGCGACTTTGTCTGCGTAAAATTAGCTAAAAAAAATTAGTGTCATGATATATATAGCCTATAGGCTTCCTCAATAAATGGGCTATCTAACACAAGATTTTTTTAAAATCGCACTAATAGTTCCAGATACTAGCGCGTTCAAGCAAACAAACTCTTCAGCTATATATAGTAAAGTATAAATCTGTTATATATTATATTTAAAGTTGTTGTGATTGTGATTTATAAATTAGAGCATTGTTAATTATATAAAAAAAAAATTACAAGAATTTCATTATAAAAATGGTAAAACACTTTTAAGTTCGCAAGATGCTCTGTTCATATTCTTCTGAACCCTAAGATATTTTACTCTTTCGTTTAGGGACTAAGTTAACTGAGATTAAAACTGGTTTACATATTATCTAGGCGCGGATTTCGTTTTTTATATGCCACTAGGTGAAATCTGCGATTTCACACGCTGTTTCGATATTTGCTACCAAACCACAGAAAGTTCAACGGTTTTCTTAAATTTAATTTTTAATACATGCCAGAACTTTCTAAGGATCTCTTTTCCGAATGTATAAATAGTTATTTGTTTATATCTGTAAGACAATAAATGTTTTGGAATATTATAAGGAAATTTTCAGAACATTTTATAAAAAAAGAAACATTTGTTACTTTTAAACTTTATTTATCTTAAATCCTATCAGGCACAGTTATCAGTCGTAGGAAAAACACCCTTTTGTATTATACTACGTTTGTCCGATGGCAATTCCCTTTCTCTGCTTCGGCTAATTCGAGGCCGAAGTATATTTAAAGACTACCTGTACTATTTTAATAGACCTGCCAATGTAATTTAAATCCAGGTGGACTATGTTTGGAAGGCGCTCTCGATAGGTGAAAGGTTAATCTATTTATTTATACATTTAATTGTACACCACAATAGAACACTCAAGAACACAAAACATACATGCAAAATAATAGGTACAAATGGCAGTGTTATCTCTTAAAAGCTTATTTAAAGGACTAGTCGAGATGGATTTTGTAAAAAGGATAAACTTCTAGAAGGAAATCGATCAATATAAAATTTTTAGAGAAACCAGTACGGACCTGGGTAGTTTCTGCATACTCCTTACATATTGACTAATATTATAAATAGATTGGAACCTTTTTTTGGTCAGGAAAATAAAATTTCAAGGTGTGAAATAGCGGATGAAAATTTATATGAGAGTCAAAGAAAACAACGCGTACAGAGTCGCCGGTTCAAGCTAGTAAAGAATATATTTGTATTTTTAATATAATACATGATACAGACCTATTTTATAGGATCTTTTATTTATAGAATATTTCTCTGGACCACTTACATGATATTAGATTACCGACTTCTTTGTGAATTGTTTATGTAATAAGAAATAAACGTGGGAGGTGTTTGCTTGATTCCTTTTTTCCGCAAAAATATGTCTGATGAGTTAGAAATATTGATGAAGCAATATAAGAGAGTAGAGACCCTGAACTAGCCTGCCCTGGGTCAATAACTGGGGATAGGTACATAGGTATTAATTCCAAAACCGATAAAAAAGACGTCTTTTTTGTTTACAAGCCAAAAAAGGGCGGAAAGGTATGAAATTTCATAGTTGCACTGTTTTACATTAATGCACTGATTTTTATTTTCATACAAAATTACCTCAGAAGCTTAGATAATCTCTCTTATCAAGTTTCATATAAAGTGTATGCATTGGAGCAAAAAAAGACTGGTTAAAAATAGAAATTAACCGAATAAATTCGAAAAAAAATCAAATGCCGCGCAATTTATACCATTGTAAAACTATATAGTTTTTCAATGGTATAAATCTATACCATATTTAACAAAATGGAAATTTGTAATATAACAGCCACTTTTTCATATATTATTGTATACAACAATGTAATCGTCATTACTGAATATATAATTGTAGCTACAAATGTCTTAAATAATGTATTTTATTTCAATTTACGTGTTTGTAACGCTCTACTGTGAAGTTGGCAATTTTGGTTTAGAAGAATTTACGTGGGAGGTATAGATATATGTATAAATATTGTTCTTAAGTGGATTTAAGCTATTTGATGGATTGATTTGTGTTGAATGTTATTTTTTTAAATATACCGTACATATATTGCTTATAAACGATAAAATACATGCGTTATATTAATTTTTATAAATTGACATTATGTTTTCCGCGTCATTTGCCGTGACGAATTGACGCGATAACTTCCTAGATAATTAAATGTGTCTGAGAGCGGTGGCGTAATTCCGAAGTAGAAACTTAACGCTGAAAAGGCTAAAAAGAGTTTTAGAAGAATGGTTCCCTGTTAAAGTACAATTTTATAGTCTCGTATATCATATAATATTTTATTTTTAAATAGATTTAATAATTACTTTTTTTTACGTTATTTCCTACATACTTTTCAGGTGACTGTAACTAATACAAGAACAAATAAATAAATGTTATATTCAGATGCATCATCTGCCTGTTTATCCTTTGTTATATAAAAAAAAAAACAGAAGAAAGATCACTCTTTGACATAATTGTTATCGATGTTTATATTAATACTTTTATCAGAAGTAAGTTCAGATATTCGGCGAAACAGGCATTAAGTTGTCTACCTTAGGAACAGACGTCCGTGTGTCATATAGTCCTATATATTTATTTATTTATTTATTAACCACGACCCATTGTTTTACGTGCCTTTCCAAACACGATGATCAGAGGTTTATTGTAAAACAGTGTTAGAAAGGATCGCCCATCTATCACCCGGCAGCGGCAAAAACTGCTTAACCAAGCGAACGACTCAAATGCCTAAACTAGGTCCTCCTAACTTTACTTCTATTAATCTAAAGCTGAAGAGTTTGTTTGTTTACTTAAACAGGATAATCTCAGGAGATACTAATATAATTTGATTAATTATTTCAGTGATGGATAGCCCATTTATCGAGGAAGGCTGTAGGCTATGTATCATCAGGCTAAAATTGAATCTAACTTTTTTACCTAATATTACGCGGACGAAGTCGCTGGCACAACTAGTTATACTCTGACATCGACAATTTTCTAATGTACAACGTGTACAAGCGTAAATCCTTGACGTTTTTCCTACGCCGCAAACCAATAAGGTAAACCGGCATGTCATCGCTATCGACATTGGTTATAAACAAACTTATATACATTCACTCGCTGTATCTTCTATTTCAACTTGTAATAAAAATCGAAATTTATAGATGCCAGACATAATTGGGTAGTTTCCACTAAAAGAAATCCTAATAATTTTTTGTTCTGGATACTTGACAGACGTTTAAATCAAGTGAAACCACTAAAATACGTCAAATTGTTTAATATTTTGATGGTATAAATCAATTAATTTAAAAGCATAAGTCACGTGACACCGAACAGCAACTTGAGCGCATGACGTCATATCGTGCGAAACAAATGGTCTTTGCTGACGTACGCGTACGTATGTCACACTTTAAAAGGAGGTTAGGCTATCAACGAAATGTGACATAGCGTGATAACGGGCAGGGAGAGGGGGGGGGGGGGGGGTCAGGAACTTTATGAAGTCACATGTCAAAATAAAAAAATATTATTATTATTCAGAGCCTATTTTTCCCTTCAGGGCAAAGGCCTCCCTAACCTCTTTCCATTCTTTTCCTCTTCTCTGTGTAGGGATATGCATTGCCAATCTCTATAACTCATTAAAATTTAAAAATACTCAAAAAAAATTTTACTTCTGTTATATATAGAACACGCATAAAATTCAAGAGGGAGATTTTGAAAATGTGACAGTCTGGGACAAGTTCGTCTTAGACGTCGTTAGTCTGTGACAAGTTGGTGGCGAGTTCTTTACGTCGTCTAATTTTAAGATTTTTATGGTATAACCTAGCGGACCACACAAACATTGTCCTACCTGAACATTGGATTACTTACTATTTACTACATCCTATAATATTATTCCCACTCGCGTTCACGTTCCTGATATATTGACGGGTATCTTTTTTTTTATCCGAAGTCCATCTCCTGATTCTGAGCTACTCTCTACCAAATCGGTTCAGCAGTCTTGGGTTATAAATGGTGTAACTAACACGACTTTCTTTTAGATATATAGAATTTATGACGACCTTTATGTGACAGTTTTATTGTATTAGCGTATACAAGTTAATAATTATGCGAAATATTGTCTTGACTACAGAATAGGGTCCCAGGAAGCATTACAATGAACTTATCTGACGAAATAACTTATCTCGTCGCGTTATTCACGAAGATATAAATAAACTTTACTGTAAGTACTTTCGGTACATATTTAAATCGTTTCAAATACTCTGCTCGGAATGAGTCACAGTAAGATGAAAGGTTTGTCTACACGAGCACACAATATAGTATACTAAATAGGACTAAAATATATGGGACTATTAGACACACGGACGTATGTTCCTAAGGTAGGCACATATATATATATAATACACACAGACTCGATGCGGGAATCGAACCCAACAACCCCATAGTGTGTAGTTGGTGAAGTCAAAAGCCGAAATTAAAAAAGTTAAAACAAAATTGAAATAAAACTTGAAAGTGCTGTTTTGTTGGTAATTTTGAATTTGAATTTATGGAAGATAAGTTGAAAAAGTGAATGGCCTTCCAGAATGGCGCTGCTGTAGTCAGAAGTTTTGTGACGGCACACGTCAAAACTTTAAAAATTAAAAAAAATTGAACACAATTGAAAAAAAAGTGGTGTGAACACATCAAGGGCGTGAGGGGAAATTTCGGAAATGTGACAATCTGCGGCAATGACGGGGGGAGGAGGGTGTTAAAAAATTGTAAATTTTGTAACGTAATCTACGGACGACCTCTAATCTCAGTTGTTCTAAAGCCGTACAACAAAAAGGAAAAAATGATATACTGATTTTTTTTTTATCCTCCCTATTAAACACAGAGACTTGCAATTTTCCTTGTTGATAGAACATTCTAAAAACTCAATAGGAAAATTATTATGAACGAGCTTGGACAACTTTTTGAAGTTTTTTTTAGAAATAAGTTTACTAAGTATTCGATACGGGAACCCTTCCATATAAGCGTAGCTTGACATGCTGAAATTTCTTAGCGTTGGCCATTACATAAGGATTATGATTAAGACAACTCACCGATAGTCCTTGCGCCCTCAATTGCTGCACAACAGCAGTGCTGATCACTCTGAGCTGGGGTTGCTGTTGCTGCAGATACTGCTGCTGTAGAGCTGCGAGCGTTGCCGCATCGCCCTGGACTTGCTGCACGAGCTGCGCCTGTTGAACTTGTTGCTGCTGTTGCTGTTGTTGTTGTTGTTGTTGTTGCTGCTGCTGCTGTTGTTGTTGCTGCTGTTGTTGTTGTTGTTGCTGTTGTTGCACCTGCTGCTGTTGTTGCTGTTGAGCCTGCTGTTGTTGTTGCGGACCTGGAAACATATATCATTGTATTCATGAATTGAATAAAAACAAGTTTTTGCAAAACAACTATATTATACTAGTCTTAATCAAATAGTGAAAGCAGTAAATTAAATTACAAAGTCAAACAATGTAGTATTGTTTGACTTTATGAGACCTATTTGATGTAATTTTCAGACGTAATCATCAAAATGGATAATATCATGTTGGTGATATAAAATTTTAATATATACATGCATAATTTTCAAAACAGATCTATATCCATAATTTACCAAGAAAATAAGATATTTATGGTCTAAGACTATATACATAAAAATAAGTCATTGTCGCTTCTCAAACGGAACTAAAACTACTTAACCCCATGCAAATCAGTGAACAAAATTAAACTATGCAGCAAAAACATAGTTTGAAACATCTTTGACCTGAAATACATCATTTAACGCTATTATACAAAAATGGGCATCATTGTTTGCAAATGTAATACTCATATATCACACACAGATTAAGTGCAGGATCGAACCTGCAGCCTACCATCATACAGTCTAAAAATGCACACCCCTCCAATGGGCCACCCTTATCACTCAGGAGTAAGAAAGACAGATAGTAGCCGTTTCTCAGACCTACTGAATCGTCCGCGTAAATTTTAGCGTGATGATATGTAGCCTATAGGTTTGCCCGATAAATGGGCTATCTAACACTAAAAGAATTTTTCAAATCGGACCAGTAGTTCCTGAGATTAGCATGTTTCAAGCAAACAAATAAACAGACGAACTCTTCAGCTTTATATATTAGTATAGATGAAGTAATTTTTAAAATATCTACAATGTACATACCTACTTATTCACTATCTGGTTTATACTTCTGGGTGATTGTTCCCAAGAGACATATTCTGCCTGTAGGGGTAAAATTTTTTGAAATTTTCATTTACGAAATCTAACCTAAAGACAATATTTATTTTAATGCCGGAGCCAGACATAGCTTTATTTGAATCATGTAGTGTGGTTTAGATCTAGACACTACCGACGCATGACCGTAAAATTGTACAGGCTTGATTTCACAATAAAACTGTTTTTAATCAAAGTGGATCTCAGCAAACTAACATCCGTCTCCTAAATTCAAATATTTATTTTTATATATTAATGGGATTATTTTATTGAAATAAGTACACGAGATTTCATTTTATAATAACTAGTAAAAACTCAGCTTTGTGAGATCTTGCGTAGTTTTTCCATATTTTTTTTTTTTAATATGTTATTGTTGGGACTGATAACACATTTAGATATAAAGTTAAATTACTAATCTATAAGCGTGATAGTTTTTTCAGTAAAATGTACCACAAAACTGCTTAGGTTGTGGGATACTTTTAGGGCTCGTTCTATTGGTCGCTTAAGCCACCGAGCACTTGCTGCCAGCCTGCCCTGTCTGCCTTTTTAAAATCTCTAAACGGAAACGAGGACATTATTATAGGATAATAGAATGTAGCCAATAGTAAGTAACTCAACTTTCGGGCAGGATAGGGTCTGCCGAGTCCGCTAGTAAACTATAATTGAGCCAAATTTCATTCTCCTCTGTTTGCGCAAATTTTTAAAGTCGTATCGAAACTGTTCACTTCGCGTATAATTATATAGATTTATGCTACTATATAATTTAAGTACCAAAATAAATAGATTTTATTCAAAAGTAATTTTACTGATTCGCGGTTCAGAATTACCATAAGAAAGTCTTTAAGGAAGAAATTGAAAGATTATATACTTGAATACGGTTCGATTGTATGGAATCCACAGTACAAAATTTATATCGAAAATCTTGAAAAAATTCAACAAAAGTTTTTGAAATACTTGCAATTTAAATTCTCACATTTACCTGATAATGTTCCTAATATTCAGTCGCTTGCTGATCGTCGAATGCTTAAAAATCAATTATTTCTTTTTAAATTATTGCGTAATAATATAGATTCACCCTTTCTTCTAAGTAACCTAGGTATTCGATGGCCCCGATTGAGTACGCGTCACCAGTTACTCTTTAATATCCCATTTTCTAGAACTAATGTTTCTTTTGAAGTTTTTAGAAAAGAAGTGATTAGAATTCTCTCCAACAAATAGTAGCGATTAATTTACTAATACTATGTTTTGCCTGATTTTCACCTTTATGTTATTACCAGAAAACGTGACAGTGGCCGAATGTTATGTGTAAAAATAATTTTACATGACACGTCAGTCGATAGGTAATCTGTAGATTTTTTCTTTACTTTTAAACCTTTTCGGAAATAAAACGTCAAAATTATTAAGTCTTTTCTCAGTTTTAGCGAGACTTACAAAGAACGATTCCTTTCTATATATATACATATATAGATTTTATATATACATATTACATTGATCGAAAATTGAATTATAATTATATTATTCGTAAAATAAATGTGTGGCGTTAAACGTTTGTGAGCAATTAAAATAAATGCAGTTAACTGAGACATTATAACTTGAGGTTAAAGCTCAGCTCTAAGCACGTAACTCAAGAACGGCTAGACCAGTTCGGCTAATTTCTTTTTTGTATGATACTTAAGAAATTTTATAATAGAGAAAAATTATAAAAAATTACTTTTGACAGAACGAACGGGCAGCTACTTTGTAATAATTTTTGTAATTGAAAATTTTTAATGAATAAATACATTTAAGTCAACTATCGTATATAGTACTATAAGAACATGGATGTTATATAATTATTCAATTAAAACTTTTTTCCTACATCATAATTATTATCATAAGAAATTTCAACTACATATACTTCAAGGTAAGAGTGCAATAATTTATGTTGAAAGCTTTGAGAAAGGTACTTTATATAAGCATCATTTGTCATGGTTTCCGTGGTGTATCATAATAAATAGATCCAAGGCTATTTCGTAACTCGTGCAACGTAAAATCTACATTAACAATAATGAAAATCAATTAGAACTTTTCAAACCGGTTTTTGCTAACTTAAAACCGCTACAAATGTATCGATAAATCGTTGCGAATAAACTGTGCAGTTAAAACGCAACAAGCTAGCTGAACTGTCGAAATGTGCGATCGTCATCCAAACCCCATAATAAAACTGAGTAGTTTAATCGATAGCTATTTTTCATAAACACGTTTCACACACAAACGATAAAACTGTGCAGTTTAAACTGCACACTTAAATCGCAACGATTTATCAATAAGTGCGTAGCGGCTATAAGTATGAATTCTATTACCCAAAAATTCCACTGCTAATAAAGTTTCTGCCGCTATATCTTCCGACGTACAAATATGTTACCGAGTCTCGGCTGGCCTTGAATGAGTACAATAAGCTTGGACCGAAGACCTCCCCTTGAGGCGCTCGAACATGAACATTCAATTTAATATGTATTATCATTATTCTAAAAAACTTCCGCACTTCCGAAATGCACAATAATGACTTCACAGTCCATTTTAAAAGGTAATATTTATTTATTAGCACAAGTTGTAAATCTTATAAAACTGGGTTAATGTCCGTTTTGATGTCCGTTTTTATACGATTGTTATTTTAAAGAGCATTAATTCGCTGCGGTTATTAACGAACGAACGAAGTAAACAGAAACTTATTTTGGGCAAACTGTTATCGTTGAAGAAGTCTATAGAGAATTTATTTTATTGAGAATGACGTATGTTTTGTTGGTGATTGTTTTTGTTGATTTATAATGCTTTAATAAAAAAAAAGTGCCTTCGGTATCCTTTGTACATAATATGCGTTCATAATAAAAGATTTATTTCTACTGGTTTTTTTTATTTTTAGCTACTTATCTTTGTGGCAATAATTTAGATGCAGTCGAATACTTGAATTATTTTGCCTCTGGAGAGAGAGACGCATAGAGTTTTTGACATAATCGCCAGAAACACGCCCTGTTTTTCTTTAGACGATATTAATTAATGGCGCAAGACTTAGGGTAAAGTGCTAAAAATTTAAGCCATTAAAATTTTAAACAGTTTCACCTATTTTTTTATGTATATATATATCGTTGCGTCTGCGTGCTTCGAAAGTAATCTTTTTGTAATGAATTTTGTTGTAACACATGGAATAATATTTATGTTAAAGTTGTGCTTAACCGCATTGAATGTATCTTTCGATAGTGAGAATTAAGGAATTTTGTATTAAGCTTCGTTTGTTTTCGCGATAATCTCCTATTAAAAAGTTCGCTGTTCTAAATCACGTTGTTAAAAAAGAGATCTCGATAAGTACACTAAAAATATCCGAAAACACTATACTGACTGACAAATATTTGACTAGAGTTTCGATGACACTCAACGTCCGTAAAAAATGTCCCAATTGTGAATTCTATGGTCAAAAATACACAGACTTTCGATAAAAGGAAAGACAGAGTGAAATTATAAGGGTTCCTTGTAACAATAACTACAGAACCCAAAAAGCGCCTGCATTTCTAGTGACTTGCTCTAAAATCTTTGACCAAATCTGACACCTCTTTTTGTAATTAACTATTGGCATTTGGCCACATGGAGATTAGACAAAACAGAAAAAAGGAGTGAAACTAAATTTCAACATTGCCTTTGTATTGAAATTAAAGTGAAGGATATAGAAGAGAATTAATTCAATCCATTATTTAGTTGTAATTAAGTAAAAAACTTACTAACAGTTTTTGTAATATTGAGTTCTCGATATTATAGTCATTAATGACATATCGTAGAATTAAATTCCGTATTAATTAAAATAATCATTAAGTTATAATATCTGATTACAAATGATAAAATGATAATATTATTGTCGGTCGACTTAATCTTAATAGACATTTTCTAATTAACATTCTCGAATCATCTTGATTACACATACTTTTATAAAAATCAGTTCAGCCTTTTAGGAGTTAAGTTATATATATACTAGCTGTTCCCCACGACTTCGTCTGCGTGTGCCACTCTTATCACTTACAGGTTTAAAGATAGTTTTTGGATGAGGATTAATATTATGTTTATAAAAAGACCTTTACAAATAATGCTTTATTTTAGAACAAATTTGCTTAGCATGAAAAGGTTATACTGACCCAACCTTAAAAGATAGACATATGCTGTCGCGGACTTTTACTTACAACTTTTAAAGGAGAACTCTGGAATAATACATGTCTTTTGCGAAACTTTAACCATTTACGCAGCGCACGCAGCGGAAACTCAAATGGGAAAAGAACCCCCGATTTTGAAACATTCTTTATTGGTGCGCCGCTCCTATTGGACTTAGCGTGATGATATATAGCCTATAGCCTTCCTCGATGAATGAGCTATCGAGAATTTTTCAAATCGGCTCTGTACTTCCTGAGATAAGCGCGTTCAAACAAAGAATGACTTCAGATTTATATATTTATTTAACCATTTATAAACATTTGCATCATGCGAACAATACACATATGAACCCACTTTTGAGAGTAGCCAAATAATTAAAAAAAAAACAAAAATGCAAACATTACTATTGAGGTCAAAACTTTATCAATAAATAAAGTACAATGACGACTTTTTATAAATTGCTGTTATATGTATGTCAGGATATTTAAATAATAATAAATAATGTCAATTCAGCTAGAAAAAGTCAATTCCTTATTCCTTATTTATTGTTACATATTCTTTAATACTATTTAGCTTGTAAATTAACAATAATGATTTTTTTTATTTTTATTTATCAACATAAAATACACTATTAACAATAAACAATAGCATGATAAAAACTACAAAAGTTTGTCCTTAATAACGTCCTTACGTAATTGTACTAATTACGTTAAGCTTAAATTATAGATAAAATAATAAGTGAACGTACAGAAGTTAATAAATTATTATTTAAATACTAGGTAGAATTGAGCAAGGTATTAAATTTACATTAAAAATTAATTTAAATTACTTAAAAAATGAGATTTTAAGACTTTTTTTATATTCTCATTATTAATTTTGTTTTTTACTTCGGACGGTAATTCACTTAACAACCGGGGCACTAGGTAACTAGCAGTTCGTTCGCCGTATCTATTGTTCGCTCGTTCAATGCATAACCGGTTTTGACTAATGGCACGGGTGTACATACAAAATTTCAGTAATGTAAAGAATTAGAGTCATAATTTGAATTTATACATGTCAATAGCAATAAACAAAGCTTAAATGTCGGATATTCATCCACTGAGTAATATAAGCAAAGCAAAAGCAAGAATTCACTAGCATACAATAATGGCTACACTATTTTACTGTTTTAATTAAGATTTCATTACATTGCGTTTTGAAGGCCCTAGATAATCGCATGACTCTGCACTGCCTCTGACTGCTGATACAACTTGTCAAAATAATAATATACAGTAGTAATAATGACTTGTAATGAGTTATTAAAATAAGTTATTTAATAAAATCTATATCATATTAATACGTGAAGCCAAAACTTTCGGTACCATTTTACGAAATTTGTGCAGACGGAGGAGTGTGAAATTTATGAAAATTATAGTATGTATAGATGAGGGTGTAGGAATGCTAATATTCTTATTGTGCATTAATAATACATTAAATTATTAAAATAAAACCACACGCGTACCAATGCCAAAGATTAAAAAAAAAACGAAAAATTAAAGTTTTTCGTTTATATATATATATATATATATATATATATATAACGCTTTGAATAAGCAAGTACTTCGCAAATCTAAAGAGTTGTAGACGAATTTCGACCACCAGGCGATCTCTAACAAACACATTTTCACAAATTAGACTTAGAAAATTACCTATTAAAATAGTAATAACTAAGCAGTAAACTGAACTTGTCTATGGCAGGTCGTTTTTCTTACCTAAACAGTTTTTAGCGACAACCCCGTTAGGGCATATATACAGGGGTAATTTCGTGATTTCATATTTGATGATTTCATATTCCTAACCAAATATTACACAAAGTCCTTATATGTTCTTGGAATAGAACCACCGTTATATGTTTACTGGCACCGGATTCTTTACTATATCTCTCATGAGTTTAATGAACATGGTTACTTGTACATCAATCAATAACGGTACTAAATCATTTAACAGGGAGATAAACAGATAAAAGATAAAATATTAATTAATGAAAGCATATAAAAATATCTACCTCAGCACATCGCAGTATCGTTAGTTCGTTGTAAGTGCTGTGAAAAAATGTGTACTCAGGTTTGTTTCCTTTAGAATTTTTTATAACCGTTAAATATTCTATATATTGTAACAATTAATTAATTCTTATTTCAAGGAATTATTTCCTAACATTGTAAAATTTAATTGTAAAACGAAAAATTATAGAAATATGGTTCAATTACATATATATAAATTATTCTTATACATACTTTTTTGATCGGATTTTTTTTTTATAGAATAACTGTTAAGTTTTGAAACCTTTCTTTTACGGCTTTACCAGTGTACTATATGGAAATATATCTTCCTGTGGTAATAGACTATCTAAAAATCTGCATTTAACTGTAACTTATGGAGACTGTTAGTCACGATTCTCAGCAAGGAGAGAACAAGAAGGAAGATTATATAAACAAAAGCTTCAAGCCTTATTGTGCAGTTATATAAAGAGACAGTTTAAAAACCCAAATTAAAAAGTAAATGGGCTGACTGAAATCATCTAGGACAATTTGGGATAATTGTCCTAGATGATTTGAACCAAACCAATAAACATTTATTTTAAAAGTGGGCACAGCTGTTTTAACCATTTACGTGGACTGTTAAATTCGCATCAAAAAGCTGAGCTTTGTGTGGTCGCGAAGTTTTGCATTTTTATTTTTCATTAAATATATTTTTTTTTATAGAAAATTCCCTGGCTGTTCGTTGGGACCAGGTAAGTTTACCATTGCAAGTCCTGGCCTAATACTAAATTACGGATTCAAAAACGCGACTATATATAATAATTTATAAAACTAGGAGCACTTAACTAATTGCAATAAAGTAATTAAAGAAAATATAACAATAACGCGGTGATTATTAATTATATTACCTTGTTTACTATCCAGGAACGAAGGAGAGAAGTATAATTAACTAAATATAAAAGATTTAACTAATTATTTTACAATCATCAGCAATTGTTATAGTAATAAACACTTTTAGAGCCTCAATAGCTTAACGGTATAAGGTATGGACTGAAATCCGCAAGGTACCAGGTACAAACCCCACCACCGTTGGGGTATTGTCAGTGGGACCCGATTAATGTCATTTTGTGATATTAGTCGTAAGGTTGTAGAGATCGTGGGGGTTCCGAGGATGACGTTAGATGGCAATCGGTCACTTTAACTCGCCCCACAGCCACATCCTCTGCACTCTTAGCGGACCCTGGTATCTAAACGGGATAACGCTTGGAAGAATAAAAAGAAGATACTTAAATCGCCACGTTTTTGGTTTTTTTTTATGATTTGGTGCCTATCCCTTCCGGTGAGCGTAGATTAACTTATTTTAAAAAAATCTCTAAAATCAGTGCAATAAGTTTGAATTTGACTCGTCAAGTAAGTCAAAATTTGTATCAATGATTGCTTAAAAGTTCGGATATCGAAACACGATAGACGTTAATCAAAGTCGAATCTTCGACTCGCACGTTTCGAAATGTTCGTGCTAGGGCCTCTGAACTTTTCGAATCGAAGTAAACTTTACTTAGGATTAAAATTCCAAAATAAAACAAGTCTTAATCGAGTCATGTATTTTTTTTTTCTTTTTGTTTAAAGAATATTAGGAATACTTTTTAGGTTTGTCTAATATTCCCTTTTTCCCCTCCTGCTAAGCTTAAATTAAAAGCTTGTATTAGGAGTGGGTGCGAAAATACCCCAACGGCGGTGGGGTTTGAACCCGGGCACCTTGCGGATTTCGGCCCATACCTTATACCGTTGAGCTATTGAGGCTTGTTTCACATTAGTGATCATACAAAGTTAGAAAAAGATATACGACCCACACATTGAAAATTTGTTTTAGTAGTAGTAAAATTTAAAATAAACGCATAAACTTATAGACTGCTCGCGATTGAACGGTGCTGGAGGGCGCCGTGCGCACCTTCGTGGAGCACCAGGAGCAGCGCGACCACGAGATCGTGGAGGACGTGCTGTACCTCATCGACGAGGAGGACTGCCACATGGCGCAGTACATCGAGGTGCCCAAGGTAGTAACGAAACGAAAACCAGGGATGAATGAATTAATAATGTTTTATTGATAGATATATCTTTATTTGTTCGCGTATTAATATAATGAATATAATAATAATAAGAACTTTATTCAAGGACACACAATAAATTTGCATGCCAATGAAAAGGTCATGGACTCAGCTTTTTTAGAATTATTGACTTCTTATCTGAAGCGGCCCGACCGCTTTATATTTTGAAATGAAATTAATATGTCATAGATTAAGTTTAGGGTACGGTGGGACTGACATTATCGTGATGAACATAAAAGTCCCTTAATAAAAATAGAAAAAATATACATTTGATTTTATTTTAATGAATTGTTGGATTAGAATATTTTATTTAATAACTGCTAGCGAACCCGGCAAACGTTGCCCGATTTAGACTCGTTTGCTAATAGCCAGTTAAGCTATCTCCTTATAGTCTTTGTTAAATGTTTTTTGAAATAATAATATTGCATGACACGTCAGTCAAAACGTCCAATTGGAACGCCATCTATTTTTTTTTTATCACGATAATGCTTATTCATTGTAGGAATAGTCCTATTAATCCTGTGGTTAGCTGGAGTCATCTTTATAAATGTAAGTAGTTTTTTAGGGTTCCGTAGTACTACTAGGAACCCTTATAACTTCGCTCTATCCGTCCGTCTGTCTGCCCCTAAGGTGGTGTCCCTAGCATTTCCAAACTATTCGACAAAGAGACTTAAAAATTTCCATGTTGACAGAAAGTGCTAAACACTCATTAGGAAAATTATTTTAAACGAAATCGGACAACAACTTTGAAGTTATTTAACAAATAACGTATTTTTTTTTTTTATTTTTATGTTACAAGGGGGCAGACGAGCAGGCAGTAGGCACCCAAGTGCCTACCGTCGCCCATGGACATCTGCACGACACAAAATATAATTCGTCATATACTTTTTAAAGTTTAATCATAAAGCCCGGTTTCTTGAATAAGAAATGGAACCTTAAAGATTAGTCTGTCTGTCTGTCTGTCAGTTTTTCATGGCCCTTTTTCTCAGGAACACATAGAGTTATAAAGTTGCAAGGAATAATAAGGTTTAAAAGCCCTTGAAGCTATAAAAAAATCAGCTCTCTAAGTATACGGAATCAAAAGAATTGGTTCTTTAACTGACGTTTACGTTCCCATACGTTCATAAAAGGAAGCAAAACCTAAAGGGGACTTCCCGTTGATCTAGAATTATGAAAGCCAAGAAAAAGTACAAGTGTGGGAAAATATTCGAAAACCTGTAAATTTGTAGTGACGCTAATTAAGTCAACTAATCCGTGTTTTAAGGGTTATTGTACAATTTAAGTATCGCTTCTTTTGACATTGGTGGTTGTGTAAAAAATTCTAATTCATATTATTTTAATGTTATATCGTTAATGTTGTGAATAATTATTTATTGGGTTGCAAATTAAAAAATGATAATAAAATTATTTGTAAATATCATTGCTTCTCAAATTTTGGTGCCGTAACCCCTAAGTTAGTGAAAAGGGTTGTATATATATATTAATGAATAAAAAATCTTAAAACGATGTTTATTGTCATGCTTGGTTAAATGTTAATTAAATTAAAATAGTAAATTATTTAAATAAGTTTAATTTAGGCATGTTTGGTTAAATTATTTATCTAGAAGTTTGATCGGGCTTTTGTAGCCAACTGGTATGTCCAAAAAAATTCAAAGAGGGAATACCGCCAGCTTTCTAGGAACATTGCCGCCTGGCAATGATGATGGTTATTTGTTTTGATAACACATATTTTTATGTATATTATGTATATTTATTTTACTTTTTTAGTTTCAATTTGATTTAGTTTTTTAATAATTATAAGTAAAATAAGATATTATATATACAATATGTTAGGAATATTCAAAATAAATTTTATCCTTTACATGTTGTTTGGAAATATGTTCGATGTTATTAAACTCAGCTGTTCGAATTGTCGACATTGAATGTATTTGTTGGAATCTCTGTCCCACGACTTGATTCGCGCGTCCACCGCGAGGTGGCAGTATTTTAACAAATACAAATGCGATATCTCTATGACCATATCTTTAGGTGGCCGTAACTTTTTGGTTTTATGATTTTAAAAAAACACGTATGAAAAAGAAGCTGCGTAGTGCGATTTTCATAAAATCTCCCTTGAATCACTGAGTGTAATTTTAGCTTTAACAAAGTAGGTACTTCGTCCACCATATTTTTTTTATTAAATACTGCTAGTACTTTTATATATGTATTTTTAATGTAAGGGTGAAATAATAAACTACTTTTATAAGTCACCGCTGCAAACATCGATTATATTGATCATATTGGCTAAGCGAATGTTAACTTACTTTTTTGTTTTTGTTTTTTTTTTTATGAAAAAAACCTGCATTTGACAGCAAATTTAATTGATTAATATTTACAAAATATTAAGCAATCTGAGATAATTTAGTAATTCCTCTTGAATTATGTAATATTTAAACCTACAAACTACACCTACACCTGTCAACTAAGTAAAACCAAAAAAATATTAGGTTTTATTTAAGTAGAAACCACCATAATAAAGTTAATTAGTAAGTAAAGCGCAGAGTGAAGTTGAAAAAAAATTGACGTTGGGCGTAAATACATAATAACTCTGTACTCCATGATCTTCGATGTGACACTGTTGTGAAAAACTCTTAGTTATATTTTATTGAACAATCACACAAACACGCAGACACACATGCAAATACACTCGCCAACACACACGCACATAATATATATAAACTACTTATGAATTACAATGTTTACTTTTATTTTTTAATTTACTACACTGTTACTTTTCATTAATTACGATTGATTTAGATCATGTTATAAGCTTTTAAAGTATGATCTGAATTAATTAATTGACTAATTTATTTTGAAGAAGATACTACCGTCTTCACTAGTACGGAGCTTGGTGATTCCATTGTCCTTTTTTAATTTTATAACTAACAAACAAAAAAATAAAACTGTACTCAAGAAATTTAATAAATTAAATATTGCTTTTATAGAAAGTGATGTAATAATATATATAAATCTCTTTCGTATTGTCTCCACGGAACGTGACATTTACGAAATAAATTGTGCAGTTGCACAAAAGCACAGCACATAAGCAAGCCAACATACAAAAAAGCAACATAGAAAGAAGATTAGGCCTTACAACCGTGCGATTTTCTAGAATCTACTTACCTCGCACAATTTGTCAGTGGAATCAGTTTCCAGCTCCGATGTTTTCGAACGTATACGACTTAGAGACCTTCAAGAAAAGAGCATACTCATTTCTTAAAAGTCGGCAACGCATCTGCGAGCCCTCTGGTGTTGCAATTGTCCATGGGCGTCGGTAGTCACTTATGTGAATGCCTCCTGCTCGTTTGTCCCTTGTTATATAAAACAATAGGCACAGATAAAAACCGACAGTTAAAAAAAAATTAAAAATAATCAATAACTTTGTAGGTACTCTATGATTTTGTATGTGACTGCTAGTTTGATGAGCATAGTTCTGAATGTCGTAAATTAAAAATAGTACAACGTGGAGTCGATATAAAATAGACGTTAAGTGTAAAAACATAATAACTTTGTAAAGTATGGAAAGATCACACAGATGGGAGACTGTTTAAAGACTAACATTTATTTTTAGTAAAAAAAAACATATACAGTTAAGAAAAATATATATAAGAAAAATGTATAATTTTGTACTCTATAATTTTGGATGCGAAACTCCTTTAGTTTTGACGTGTAGCTGAGAATATCGTTAATTAAAAATAGTACAGCGTGGGGTCGTTGCCGGCATGTGGCAACGTCGTACGTACGTCGGGGGTGCAAATCGAATTACAAGACGCACAGTCGCCTATAACCGCCGCATTATCAAATTAGTTGCATTGCTTAGGCATACGATTACACTTTTTCTTATTAACCGACTTTTTAACAATACAATTTATTACAAACAATAGGG
This sequence comes from Charaxes varanes, assembly GCA_024363005.1. Taxonomy (NCBI): domain Eukaryota; kingdom Metazoa; phylum Arthropoda; class Insecta; order Lepidoptera; family Nymphalidae; genus Charaxes; species Charaxes varanes. The sequence goes on from JANCMC010032388.1 coordinate 31,018, forward strand.
TAATCTTTAACTAATCACGACCGACTAGGCTAGTAAAGTTTGTGACAGTAACCCACAGACGTAGGAAAAAATCTGTGTAACAACATTTTTATATTTTTATTTCTTTTCAAGTTTATTGGCCAAATTTTATGTCTTTCTACCTAAATAATGTCACTGCTTAAATTTAAAACTATCACAAATAAATCGTAATTCTCCTTTACATACTAAAAAAAACGATATTAATTTCTCGTTGAAGTTATATAAAAACTAAAAAGGTTCCTTTGAATTTTCTAATAATAAAACAAATATCTTCTCTAGCATTCTGTTTATTAAAATAAAACATTGAATGCAGCTTGAAAATACGATCTTAACTATGTATTTTAAGCATATATTTGATGTGAAACGAAAGATATTAAACAAAAAGAGTTGTTTTATCTTTTCCTTATGAAAATTTCATGGGATTTTTTCCGAATGATAAAGAATTACCCATGGAGAACTAGGTATATCCTTTAATTCGGCAATACTTAAGGTGCTGTCGTGAAATTTTACGAAAAGGGGCAAGATTCACACTCACAAAATATGATATCTCAAAGGTTGAAAGAAAAAGTTATGATAAGAATGGGTGCGACGATATCCTAGCGGTGACAATATCCTAGGCTCCAAAGCCCTTTTTAATTATTTTTTTTAAATATATACATATATATTTTTTTAGCCTTTTAGTAAATGCCTTGAAGTTTTCAGTCCATCCCTCCTATCGCTGAGTTATTAAGGCTCCAAAGCCTTATCTATACTGGATATATCAATCTGAAGAGTTTATTTCTTTGCGTGAAACTAAGCTTAGAAACTACTGGTCCAATTTGAAAAATACTTTCAGTGTTAGATAGCCCATTTATCGAGGAAGGCTATAAGGATATCATCACACTAAAATTGAATCTTCTTTACCTAATTTTACGCGAACAAAGTCGCGGGCACAGCTAGTTTATTATATTCTTAAAAGATACATATTTTTTACAACTGAATAAAATAATTAGAACAGTTCCCAAAAACCTTCTTGAATAGAAGTCGGCTAAAAACAATAGCGAAAGTGAAAAACATCGCAGCACCAGTAGTTTGATTGCAGGTCGCTAAGTGATCACATATTTTACCAGGGACTTGTTTTCTTCCCTAGACGCGGGGAAATAACGTATCAACTCAATGTTTTTTTATTTACGTTTGTTGTTTGTTATAATAAAGCGCTGTTTCTGAGTGTTCCACACTTATTTATCAAACTGGTAATTTTACTCATAAATAAATTTGTATATGACTCTGGAAATAAGGCTTTTTTAAGCTAATTGGTTACCATAGACCAAAATTTATTTTTTAAATGTACATATATTTACGAAAGGATACTCTTCAATTTAGTTTAATCTTAGTTTTAGTTACAAAAAAAAACAGAAAAGAATTAAAATCGCTGCTAAAATAAAAGTGTTCCTTATCTTTGACTCTAACACGTTGATTTTGTCCATATTTCTTTGCATCACAGAAAAAAAGAAACAAAAAGTAATGTTGAATTGAAAATCTTTTATATTTTGATTGGGTTGAAGAGCATGTAATATTTTACAAAATACATCAAACGGAAAAATAAAAAAGGAGCAAGTGTGTTGCAATTAAAATGAATAATAAATAAAGTGGCGGGATGCGTCGCGGGTCCCGCGGGATTGCGGCACGCGTCGCGTACAGCGAAAATCATACGCGTCATTTTCTCACGAACCACTTCGCGGTTATATGCTGTATAGTGTTGTCGTACAGCATATATGCTGTGTCGTTTTGCCCTACTGCACAGCTCTGTCGTACTAATATGTCATACTAGCTAAATAAGACAATAATTTCGATTTTAGAACGCAGATTTTTTAAACCCCAACGGCGGTGGGTTTTGAACCGGGTACCTTGCGGATTTCAGTTTATACCTTATACCGTTGAGCTATTGAGGCTCTAAACTTCATAAGTTGTTGTCTTATTTCATTCAATGTCATTTTCCTAATGAATTTGTAACATGTTCTATCAACATGGAACATGTCAAGTTTCTAAGTCTGATAATTTAAAAATTCTGGGAGTAACCTTTCGGACAGATAGAGCGAAACTATAAGGGGTTCCCTGTAGGACTACGGAACCTCAAAAAGGAATTTAAGGCATAAGGACATCTTCATAAATTGGGTGTGAAGTGGCGGCAATACTGCAACGTCATGTGATGGTATTGTTGGAGCGTTGCGTTTGGTTTCTGAGAGTTTTGTATTTCTTGTAATAAATCCCAAAAGCTTAAGTGACTTTTTAATCATAGTGTCCATATGCGGTATAAAGTTTAATATATGATCTAATATTATTCCGAGGTCACTTATTTGATCTAATTTTTTAAAATATTACCATTTACGCTATAGTCAAACTGAATATTATTGCTAAATTTTCTGCTAAATGTAACATTATAGCGTTTTGAATGATTTAATTTCAAGTTATTATGACCACACCAAAATGATAACCTATCTAAATCTTCCTGTACGTTGTTAGAGTCATTTATACTATGTATTCTATTGTACATTTTAAGATCATCAGCATACAATTGGAACCGACAGTATTTGAAGCACTTTATTATATCATTAATAAATAAGCTGTCAAACGCTTATAATCATTATTTTTAACACAAACGCATAATGTCACACATTATAAAACGATGAGTTAAATATTTTTTAACATGCTACATTCAGTTCGAAATCCGTTACAAATCGTCGTGTAGATCCCAAAATGGACGCCGTTTTCCAAATAAATGTTTAAACTGATAAAATTTATCATTTGTCAATATTATGTTAATATTCGTTGCACGCTTACATACATTTTTATCGATTTCGAAATGATCCATGTTTTTATTCTATTTCATGTAAATAAAATAGATTTGTGCTGTTCCGCAGGCTAAGTTAAAAAATACGTAAAATTAATACAATATACTTAGCTCGCTAAAACACGCTGACAAAGAAGTGACCACTCCGTACTTCAAAGCGGTGAAACATAGCCCACGTTTGAACATATACGGGCAAATATTACGTCATTAAACGCTAAAAACAATTAAACGACATTAAAACGAATTAATTATAGAATGGTAAACACAAATCTAGCCAAGTAGCGAATAAGCGCACAATATTAAATTGAAACCATGTTTGAATATATCATAATATTCAATTATTGTTACAATAAAGAAAAAGTTCATCACTAATCCCCAAAAGAAACATAATTCAAATTCAAATTTATAACACTATCTTTATATAAAATACAATAAAAAAAAAAACGAACCTTCTAAAACCATTCCAAATTATAAAATAATAATTATAATAAAAGTCTACCTATCTACCAATCTTAATTTCTATACAAGAACTTTCTCTTTGGAACTTTTAACTCTTATGCCTGATATAATAATACTTTAACCTTATAATGTTCAGTATGAAATTTGGGACAATTATAATTTACTAGTGGCTACCCGCCACTTCGTACGCGTCAAATTAGGTGTAAAATATTAGCGTGGTGATATGTATATAGCCTATAGCCTTCCTTGATAAATGAGCTATCTAACACTAAGAGAATTTTTCAAATCGGATCTGTACTTCCTGAGATTAGCGCGTCCAAACAAACAAACAAATTCTTCAGCTTTATATATTAGTATAGAAATTTGGAACGATAATTAATACCCGCAAAGGAAAATAACGGCCAACTGGCAATAACATTCAGCGTTTAAGTTATTATAATTTCTTCCTACTCGATTCCCCTAGTAACATTAAATAAAATGGCAAAGAGCGTGTCAGGACACGCTTATATAGAAGGGTTCCGTGTCTGATTCGCTATGAACGTATTTTTTAAATAACTTCAAAAGTTGTTTCCCGATTGCGTTTAAAATAATTTTCCTAATGAGTTTTTAGCATAGCTATCAACATGGAAAATTTCAAGTCTCTACGTCTAATAGTTTGGAAATTCTAGAGGGGGTCCACCTTACGGGCAGACAGACGAACGGACAGAGTGAAATTATAAGAGTTCTTTGTGTAATTATAAAATATGAAACCCTAAAAAATAGATATTTTTAAAGTTTAATTCTAGATCAACACGTGTGTCTTTGGTTAATATATGAGTGACTATATTTAAAGCCATATTTAAGTATTTAAGAAAAGAGTCAATTAGAATCTTGTAGATTCTAGGCAAACAGGCGGAAGCTTAAATGGCAGAATAGCTTTGTATGTTTATTATATTAACTGGAGACCGACGGCTGACTAAAATTCGGCAAACCAATGTTTAGATAAGCGTACAATTTTTTTATTCTTATGCCGGCGCCAGACTAAGCTCAAAGGTTTTTTCTTGAATACTACTAAGTTCTATTAAACTTGGCAGTAATACAAATTACTCCTGCCACTGTATTACAGTACGGACCACTTCAAATATCAGAATTCTATAACACCAAGCACTTGGTTTATTCATTTTTAGGGTTCCGTACTAAAATTTCGTTGAATAGAATTTCTGCTATGTGTCAGAAAGTAGTGTGTTAATGACATCGCGTGTTAAACTTAATGAGATCGTTACAATTAATAACAAATTACTTTTAGCGTTAATACTCTTAATTTCTCGTAGTAATTGACCTTTAGAAATTCGACATTTTACATTCTTTTGTGACGTATTTAGTAAATGTTTGTGTTGCATAACTTTATTACAATTATTGCTTTATATTTATAAATAAACTTATAAATAAATAAAGCTATTACCTCCTTGAACATGCCAGGGATGACATATTTATTCTCCACTTCTTGAATCTCGGCCCTGGTCGGCCAAATGTCCCTCAAGAATACGGAAGAACCATCAGCGCGTTTGCCGTGACAGTTAATTAATTTAATGGGACATTATGACGGAAAATATTATACTTAGTTTCATGTAGACAATATTAAATTTAGAATTTAATTACGTATGACGAAAGATTAGGAAAAGTATTAGACTTTTCTAATGAGACTACTATTTTTAAAAGGTAAGACGCCACATCTTTATGGTATTAGCTGGTGTATGGTCCTAAAAAGCTATCTGCCACTGACACACGCACACATATCACATCATAAAAATCCAGCTATAACTATTTCAGATATTTCGATGATTATAAAGATTACTTTTTAAGTGCCATATTGTGTACGGTCATACACATTTAGCAAAATAATTTTATCTCGACTTGAAAAGCAGACAGGTCAATTTTATTTATGTATTTATGCAGATGAAAATTGCCCTTTACAGCATATCATTAAAATGAATACTTGAATAAAATATAATTTGAATTTGAATATATAGAAGTTACTAGTTATTAGTAAAATAAGGTGGCAGAGAAGGCCGGCGGCAGACGCACGGTGGCGTAGGCGACCAATAGATGGCGCTATAATGTGATGAAAAAATACGCAAACGTTCGGGCAGGACAACGTCTGCCGGGTCCGCTAGTTGATTTATAAAAGCCATATTCATTCATATCATGATTGCATGTTCCTGCGTTCGGTTGCTTTCGCAGTTAAATTGAAGGCAGTTTTCTTTTTGATTTAATGACTTTAAAGAATTCATCTCCAATGAATTGAAATGTTCTTTACTGATTTATTTTCGCTCGTGCATTCGGAATAATACATAACTTCTCTAACAGGAAAAACAAGAAAAGATACTTAAGTTAAATATTACCATAGCATAAGTACGACATGGCAATTTAGTAATTGAATATCTAAAGTGGTTATGAAACAGATTATTTGGATGAAGAAATTTTGACCTTGACTATGAAATAAACCATCTCCTTCATTTACAATAAAGGAGATAGCCTATTTCAAAGTCAAGATGCAGCGACGGAATGCGTTACGGGTTAAAGAAGGGGTTGTATTATTTATACGCACCCAGACTCGAGGTGGGAATCGAACCCACGAACCCCGGAGCAGATGGCAGAGTCACTGCCTACTGCGCCAACGGGCCAGCCTAATGTTTTTATTGTCCGATGAATGTACCTACTTATAAGTAAGTTATGGAAGAGCGGGTCTTTCTGACATAAGTTTTTTTCTGTAGACTCACTAGAACGACCCAACCTTGTTAACACTAAAAATCTGTCATTTTGCTGAAGAATAAACTATTTCATTTCATTTCATGAAAACGGTGCTGTCCTTTATTCTCTAAGTCACCTGATTGAGCATCCACAATAACAATGGAGTGGTATTGTTTTAAACGGCCATTATAGCGTTAAATAAAAGCTATTGTAGAATCTAATTAACGGAGAACTTAATCTATACTTCGCTCATCCCTTTTCTCTCTCAATCAATGACTGCCAATCTAATTAACCGTAGTGAGTCGATAGTAAATCAGGGGATTGGATTAATTACGCAAAATGAGGGGAACAATCGAGTTTCCCTCATCGATAGAGGGAATCTCGGATTTGTTCCATTCAATACATTAGCGATATGATATTGTATAAATAGGATATGCATCATCCGCCGTACTACGTGTTACGTTGTTTCTTTTTCCTTACTTAATTTACTTATTTTGTATGTAAAATATGAAAAATCGCATCCATGTCTAGTTGCGTATAGTCTATATATGATAATTCCTCCAATTCTTCATATTTTAACTGACTTACTGTTTGTACAAACTCAACATTAGCGACGTATAGTTCACTAATAGATACTTATGTACACTCTCTGTTTAAGAATACAGCAGCACTCGGCAACGCGTGTTTCGCGGGCTGCAATTTGCTCGCGACCGTTCAGCAGGAAATACCCGCCTGCATCTATTTTTTTAAGGCTGTGGCCTAGCCTGCCAAAAGGTTACGACCTCTGTCAATACAGTAATAAATCGTTTAAGACAGTTAGAACACTGTAAGAATTAGATTTTACATTGATCGAACCCTTGGTAGGGGTTATGATGTGAGTTATCACAATCGCTTGCTCCATGAGCATAACTCATCGCATCGCTTCGATAACTGTGATAGATCATTGGAATATATATAACTTACAGTTTTCCCTTCAGTCGGATTGTAATTCCAATAGTTTATTGTACAGTTGGTGTTACTTCATACTTATGGCGTTTATATATTATTTTATATTATCACACTAACTCTGAGTAGGTCGTAGTTTTATCAGTGGCCGGTATTTGGTGGGTGAGAAAGAATATTTATTTGAGTCAATCAGTCAAGGTCCGTAAAACAGTGGGTCCCGATTAATATTACTGAGTGATATGGTCGTGAGATTGTAGAGGTCGTGGGGTTCTGAGGATGATGTCAGATGGCGTTCGGTCACCCTAACTGGCTCCACAGCTGCATCCTCGGCAATTTAAAAGTAACTCTGGTACTAGATTGGAATAACGCTTATAAGAAAAAAAATACTAACTTAATTTTTCTTCTAATTTTATACTTACGTATATCTATTACTAGAGCTAATTGTTTTAAAATGCAGTATTCATTGATAATCATATTTTGAATTACTGATTTCTTTAATATGGCTTTTTCTTGTTCATTTTCTAGCACACGCTTTCATTGAAAATTGAAAAGAACATATTTACATAAATTGCGAGTTTCGACGACAATCACCGTTTCTTCATTTTCATTTCGGATGTCCGGATGGACAATCTCCATTTCTATTTGTGTTTTCAAAAATTTACAATTGAAATTGTGGGCCAGTGATACGTTTTGAATTTCTACCGTATCCGGGGATCCATGTATAAATAAACTTGATGTTATCAATTTTTTTACAGCCAAAATATGTGCTATGTTGTGTGTTGTATTGATATAAAGAATGTAGACGAATTTTTTATTGTACATCATATAAGTTGCTTAACAAAAGCTACATTGAGTTAGAACATTTTGACTTTCGGCTTTAAATATTCTATTTCTAGCGTTTAAGTTTTATTTTTAACTTCTTAAAAAATAAAACTCTGGAAATTGAACAAACCCATTGTGTTAAAAGTAGAAAAGGTAAAAACGCAGTTAACAGCTGGTGCCTTATATTAAGTATGCTTAGGTTAATATATATAAAAGTGTTTGGATATGTTAATGTAGATTTAAGTCCCGTTATAATCTGCTTCCCGAACGCTCCCCAAAAACAAACAATGATTATAAACTCAGACGGTGTGAAATATTGCTTGCATTTTCCGTCACGGTCCTCCCAATTCTCTGTTTATAACGGGTGATTGATGTGCACTTATCTTTGGGCACGGACCTTTTTACCTTTCCACTAACGCCCATATTTGTAGAGTTACTTAGTTAGCCTATATTAGTCTACAATATATCTATAGTGTAGACTAGTTAGCATCTGCAACATTATCTGCTTTGTGGTTGTCAGCTTCGTGATTGTCTGCTTTGTGATTGTATGCTTTGTGATTGTCTGCTTTGTGATTTGTCTGCTTTGCGATTGTCTGCTTTTTGATTGCCTGTTTTGTGATTGTATGCTTTGTGGTTGTCTGCTTTGTGATTGTCTACTTTGTGATTGTCTGCTTTGTGATTTGTCTGCTTTTCGATTGACTGCTTTGTGATTGTATGCTTTGTGATTGTCTATTTTGTGATTGTCCACTTTGTGATTATCTGCTTTGTGATTGTCTGCTTTGTGATTGTCTGTTTTGTGATTGTCTGCTTTGTGATTGTCTGCTTTGTGATTGTCTGCTTTGTGATTGTCTGCTTTGTGATTGTATGCTTTGTGGTTGTCTGCTTTGTGATTGTCTACTTTGTGATTGTCTGCTTTGTGATTTGTCTGCTTTTCGATTGACTGCTTTGTGATTGTATGCTTTGTGATTGTCTGTTTTGTGATTGTCTATTTTGTGATTGTCCACTTTGTGATTATCTGCTTTGTGATTGTCTGCTTTGTCATTGTCTGTTTTGTGATTGTCTGCTTTGTGATTGTCTGCTTTGTGATTGTCTGCTTTGTGATTATCTGCTTTGTGATTGTCTGCTTTGTGATTGTCTGCTTTGTGTTTGTCTGCTTTGTGATTGTCTGCTTTTTGATTGTCTGCTTTGCGATTATTTATTTTAACGGATGATTGATGTGCCTTTGGATAGTGACCTGATCTTGGACACATATAAAAAAGTTTAAAATATACAACACTTGCGATCTGACTCGACCTTTTGAGGGCATTTTTGTGAAATTTAGAAAACATCGAAAAATTGTCATTAAAAAAATAAAAAAACAAGAAAATGAAATGGACGCATAGAACCCTTTTCACTCGGTAGAAATTACACTTATTTTTAAACTTTACTTACAAAATTGTCACTATTAATGTCAAGACTACAATATATAATTTTTAAATTATTTAATAAATTTCAAAGCTAATAGAAATTGATGTTTTGTATTCGCAGAATGAATTTATGTTCAAATCAAAACACAGTGACAACGAGGGGGGGGCTTAGTTTCTGCATAATATAACTGGCCCGTTGGCGTAGTGGGAAACCAATTTTTTAAACCCTTAAGTGATAAAAGTGAATAAGAATAACAATCCATCGAAAAACACTCCAAGAAATTCCGTTTGAAACACTACCAATGATACAGTAGCAGTCCATGAATAATTAGAAAAAACCTTATAAGGTAGCTTAGATCTTAATCTCGAAAACACTAAATTTATTTTCAAATAAAACTACACATGCGGAGTAATTTGGAAGGTGTAAATAGAAATAAATCGCAAGAAGTATGAAGTTCTTAATGGGTATACCAGAATGCTTCTATTGTACCCCAGGATTGCGTAGATTAGTCTCTGTCAAAAGAAATAGAGTAATTTTTAGTACACGAAATGTCTCAATTTAGATTTAGTGAAAGTAGAGCACCACTAATTGACGACGATTGTAAGATTTTTTTTACAGTTAAATGTTTAATCGTGAAGAAGAAAATGCCAATAAAACATGAGAAAAAAGTGTACATACATTGTTTTTTTTAATTTTCAATAATATTCAAATTATCTTTAGGTGCGGTTTGATCTTTTTTTTCCTTCGGTTTCGGAATTCATTAGTCTCATTATATACTCGTATGCTTCGTGAAAAAGGTGTGTATACTTGGCCTCATTTTGTAAGCAATTTGCTTTTTAAGTTACAACAATAGATGAACGTTGTGTAAATCCCTAATACTGTATGATTTAGTGACCTTCTAAGACCGAAATGAGTATACATAGGTAACTAATATTTCAGAATTTTTAGAAAATATCGCTTTAATTAATGAAATAAATCCGTTACTGTCTGATAGATTCGTTTGAATAATTATTTAGTGTTGTTAATAATAAGGGTTCACGTTAAAATTACAAATTGCCCTTACCCGATATGCTTCTCACGTCTCTTAATAGTTTCAGATTTAGGCATCGACTGAAGGTAAGCCATTTTTATCTGAAAAAAATATAATATTTCTCTTAAGCTTATTACATTTAATTAAAAGTGTTAGCTTTTGTCCTGATGCCTATAAAGATTAACCAATAAGCAAGAAAAAGAGAGGAATTTCTTAGCATTCCATATTCACCGTGCGGGTGCCGGGTCCATCGCGTTGCAGAGGACAAAACCATAGTAGTGCCTGGGACTTGTGACCTATAATTAGTGTCAGTGTAACTGGCTCATGGTTTTAGTGTTTAAAAGTTATATGTATCATTGGTTGAATGATTGACGTTTGCAATGAGTGAGTTAGGGTTCGCCACTAACAATATCCATGCAATCAACAGGCCTTGACTTCATTTGGTGCTTATAATTAGTGTCAGTGTACCTGGCTCATGGTTTTAGTGTTTAAAAGTTATATTTGTCATTGGTTGAATGTTTGACTATGCAATGAATGACTTACGGTCCACCACTAACAATATCCATGCACTCAACGGGCCATGACTTCATTTTTTGCTTATAATTATTGTTAGTGTAACTGGCTCATGCTTTTAGTGCTGAAAAGTTATATGTGTCATTGGTTGAATGATAATTACATTGCAAGCGACAGTTCCATTCTTAGATTGAATATATTTCTAGTCTGCGAGGGAGCTTGGCTCGAGAGAGGATATTTTATATAAAACTAGTTGTTCCCCGCAACTTCATGTGCGTAAAATTAGATGAAAGATTTTAACTAGATAATATATATCCTATGGCCTTCCTTGATAAATGGTCTATCTAACACTTAAAGAATTTTTCAAATCGAAAAAGTTGTTCCTGAGATTAGTTAACAAACAAACTCGTCAGCTTCAGCTTCAGATATAGATATAGATTATTTAGTATACTGTAATCATTATAAGAAATTAATCCTTCTTAGCTTTAATATTGTCTTTACCTTATCTTCTAGGTATAAGAATCCATAACGTCGCAGAACTGGTGCGTGCACTGCATTCACTAAATCTGCGACTTGCTCGCGAGAGCACGTACGTGGTAGACAAAGACCAAGGTGTACAGTACGTCTCTGTAAATAAATATTATATTAATTACTTCTATGCCGGTTATTTCAGAAGAGAAGTATATCTAAATCATTTAGATTTGCTATTATTTTCTCTTTGGAATATATTTAAAAAATTAAAGCTTTTAACAAAGTCTCCTCTACAATTGAAACCAAAGTGTGGGTTAGGAGTCCATGCAAGAATTATCAATCAGGGTTGGGATTTGAAACAATCTTTTCAATTTGTAATCCACAAGGTACTAACCTTGTGGATTACAGTCTGTCCTTTTTACCACTGAGCTAAAGCTTATACACGTAGTACGAAATGATTCCAGCAATTGTTTTGTAAGGCTGGTTCAAAAGGCAAACCTTACTAAGAAAGTCTTTCGCAATTATTCCTTATACATACTTTTCCTTACCGCTAATAACTTTGTGATGGTGCATAAAGAATGTTTTTGTAAAGTGCACAAAGAGATATAAATTTCTTAGAGCATGAATAGAGATTTAAGTAAAAATATTTATATATCCTTTGGTCTTTCATATAATTAAAGTTGAACATTGACCATTAGTGATCAGTAGCCGGCATTTGAATCGATCGTTAGGTTAAGCAGTTTTTACCGCGACCGGATGATATATGGGTGACTCATTGTAACACTGGTTTTCAAATATTGGAACTCTTTGTATTTATGACGTTGCAAATTTAGTAAATAAGGGTTTTTGTGTAAATGATATTTGATATGTTATTACGACAACTAATTGCAATTGGTATGCAAATGACAGCAACACTGCAAACCTATATGTAATTACAATGAATAGAGATCGCTCAGTCGTCTAAAATCAACCATTAATATAGTTAAAAAATTGAGAAAAATAAATTTCGATACTTGCAAGTCATAAGAGTACATGCTCTTTTATTTATTTATAAAAATATTATACATTTTCTTCTTATTTATCAAGCGTTAGACAAATGGCAGCTCCATGAAAAAACAGAAGTTTCTAGAACAAATTAAAGGGAAAGTCGTTTCACCAAAGCGTAAGGTCATCTGTCAACCTAGATATAAGGAATTTTTCAAATTTATTGGGAAACTATTTTGGTTTATACTTGTTCTATATCTATTAATTATGATTGTTTATTGTACTGTATGTTACCAAAATATGAATAAATATAATATAAATACAGGTATCCAATGTACAGTCATAAAATGCAATTGGCAAATAAAAATAATTTCAACGTCATAAACAGGCATTTCAATTTTATTTATATGCTTAAATTGCACTGTTAAAAAAATTCATGCTTATAACTGCGTTCAGTTTTAACAAAACTAATAAAGTGAACGAAGCGATGTCAAGTTTCCACGTAAAATTGTGAAAACACAACGATAGCGTGTACTTTTCCGTTGTAACGCCATCTATGATAAACAACTTTATAGGTCAAGAAAGGGTCGGGGTCGTACGTATAAAAAAAGTATTTATGTATCGGGTGTAAGAATGATGTCTGATTGTAAAAGTTGTTCTTCCCATGCTTTCAAGAATGCCTTACACAATATAGAATAAAACTTCATTCTACGAAAGAAAACGAAAACTAACAGAACTAGTTCAATCTGGTTATGACTAGATAAGATAAATTGAAACATGTTTTTATGGGAATTACTATTAGGAGGTTTTAAATGTTAAGGGGTAAAATACTCTGCTGTTTTATATACCACAATTTTAAGATACTACGAAAGTAGAACAGTTATTTTTTATTTAATTTATTGGGTTTACCAACAGCTTAATACGCAATTCAGGGAACACACACAATATTAAGACAAAATAGTAAGCTACTTGGAGGTAAACACATCATACACGATACGGTTATGTGGAAAAAAAAAGAAACAAAAATACACACATTTTAAGTATATATGAGTTTTTTTCCTTTCTAAAATAATTACTGGAGATTACTTAAACAGTTTAAAAAAGAGAAAGTCAATATAACACCTAAACAGGGAGTTACGTACTTAATATTATTGTTATCTAAGACAGAAAAAATATTTAGGTGTCCCTTGATTAATTCCTAGACCAGGGGCCGGCAACCTTTTAAGTCGGAAAAGTGCCAAAATTATTTACAAAATTTCAAAGTTTATAAAGAGCTACAAAGAAATTCTAGCTAACAATAAATAGTAGTAACATAAATAAAGTTTTTGTTGAGAAATACCTAATCCATTTATTGATAAGAAAAATATCTACTTATCCACCTATAAGTAGTGTTTTTTCAAAAGGAATTAGCTAATATAATATTATTAGATTTTTTTTTATATAACAAGGGACAAACGAGTAGCCGACACTCACTTAAGTGACTATCGACGCCCATGGACAACTGCAATACCGGAGGGCTCGCAGATGCATTGCCGGCCTTAGAGAATTGAGTACGCTCTTTTCTTGAACGTCCCTAAGTCGTATCCGTTCGTAAATAACGAAGATGGCAACTTATTCCACGGGGGAATTGTGTGAGGTAAGAAGTTTCTAGAGAATCGCACGGTTCTGGACTTTAGGACATCGAGGGTGGAATTTCAAATTTTGAAATATCCTGTGGAGGAATGCAGCTGCCGGTATTAGTTCAAACAATTCCTCGGAACACTCCCCATCTTACATAGGGTAAAGATGTAGAGTGAAGCCACATCTCTCCTCAATGCCAGAGTATCGAGCCGATCGGAAAGCGCTTGGTTGACGACGATTCGAGCCGTTCTACGTTGAACGCGGTCAAATAGACACAGCTGATATTGTGACGACCCCCGCTCAAAGGTGACAGCAGTACTCCATGTGTGACTTGTGCCTTATACAGTTGTAAGCGACGGACTGGCGTGTAGTACTGCTACGCCCGGTTGATGACGCCAAGTTTCAGCGTCATACGATAATATAATAATATTATATTTTCGTATGGAACTAAAGCCGCATGTGACTCGCGACCCAAAGGTTGCCGAACCCTGTCCTAAATAGAGACCAGCCCTACCAATTCTTAGTCTTCTTATTTTTACTACTACCCTTCTTAGATACTGATGATTATTTATTTAAAAAAGGAAAATCATGACTTTTAGATTTTTAGAGAGGACTGGTACCGACAGCAGTAACTGGTTAAAAAAATTAAGCTATAAGGAGAATATTATACATATCTTAAAATATTCCTAATTTTGTTTAAAAATTACATAATATAATTACCACATATTATGTAATTTTTAATCAAAATTAGATTTGGAGAATTTTCAATTTTATTGTGTAGAATCCTAATTATTTTTCTAAAAGTAAAGTAGTTTATGTTACTTCTGAGAACATCAGTTATCTACCAGTGAAAGTCCCATCAAAATCAGTAAAGCCGTTTTGGACATTACCTGGAACAAACAGACAGACAAAAATATTTTAACTTCTGTTTTCGTTATTGGTATCGTATATATAGTCATACCCAATTAGCAAATTAATGTTTTTTTTTTCGACGGTACAAACAGACACTTCAATTTTATATTTATGTGTGTACAGATTACATTTTTTTTTTAATTTGGCTCATACCTCTGGTCTGGTAATTTAATGATAGCGGTAAAGGTTACAATTCGCTGATTTACTATGATTTTAAATTTGAGAGTGCCAAAATTTATTGATTATGCAAATACTTAAAGAAAACTACATGCATGCCTAAGTACATAATACAATCAAACTCTGGGTAGAATCTGATAACTCAAAATGAAAGCGTTATCTACAACTATGCTAACGCAAGGGCAGGACAGTTTTAGTTCCTCCCTAGACTTAGGGACCTTCAAGGAAAGAGCGTACTTACTCCTGGCTGGCATCGCATCTACGAGCCTTCTGGTGTGGCCTCAGCCCATGGGCGTCGGTAGTGACCTAGGTGAACTGCCTGCCTGGTTGCCCACTTTTTTATATATAAGAAAAATTCCTCATGTATTTTTTACACGTGAATGTAAAGGTAGTAAATGTTTATAATAAATGTTTGACCATTATTTTTTTATCTAACTAAGGACAGTTATAAAACTACTAAACTAAGGAAATTATTGTATTAACACTCATACCTGTATGTAATAAAAGTTAAAATGAATGCGTGTGAAAAGAGCTTAATTTTATTCTTATAGAGTCAGAGTCCAATTGGATTTAAGAAATATAGTATGCATAAGTGATCATAGATGGCGCTAATAAGGTTCCCTCATGTTCAGTTGCTAAAGAAAGTAAATTAAATGTTCTTTAGATATATTTGAAATTTAGATATTCTGTTACGAAAAATTTTATAAATACAGCAATTAAAAAAAATTACAATTTATTACAAAAATATATGAATTATAAATAATACACATATTGTAACTATGTATAACTATACTATATCATATACTATAGTATATATAACTAATTCATACATTTTTGATCGATCAATCAATCAGTATTTTTTATGGAAACGATTCTTATTGGACAGAAGGAATTTACAAATTAGGACCTATTGCACTACTAATATTTATTTGAATCTTGTTAATTGGTAGCTTCAAAGACGATTCTAGTTGGTGCTTGTCTAAATTGTTTTAACTCTTCAACGCTAGATGTCACTATCTTAACTTAGTAGTGACAGTAAATTTGATTTAAAAATTTAAAAACAATATGTGTTATTTGAAGTCAATAGGAAATAACACAATTATTATTTATACATTTCTACTTTATCTCACAATAAATTTATTTTGTTGTTTCAACTATTTAACAATAGATGGCGCTATATTTCTAATTTCTCTATGTAAAACAAGATGGCGTAACGTATAATATCATTAAAAAAGCTATAAACAATCAGTAAATAGTAATTGTATGATAAACTAGCTCTTGAATTCAGCGAGTTTGTTAAATTTTGAGAGCTTTTTTTACCAGAACCCTATGCAATATTAATATATTAAATTACTAAAATAAAACCACATATGCCGAATGATTTATACCATTTACACACACATGTATTGGGTTATGACAAAGCGTAACCGTAACAACCATATTTTATATTAATTATCAAATTTTATTTTTCTATGAACAGAACAATATAATACGTACGCAAAAAAGATCTTTGGGCGAATTTCTTCTTTTGTGTTTATAATAAAACTGAAATAAGAAAAAGTTAAATGTTTTTGTAATTTTTAGGGAAATATATATGAAAATCTTTTCTTGTTTTATACGTCTTCATCACTAATATAATAAAGAGAAACATTTGATTGTTTGTTTGCATTGAATAGGCTCTGAAACTACTGGACCTATTTGAAGAATTCTTTCACCAGTAGAATCCTACACTATCCCTGATGAACAAAGGCGATCTATTTTCAAAAAAGTTAGGTATTCTTATGACAATACCGTAAATATACTGTAAATGAGGAAAAAGCTTGGGAGTAAATTGCTCTAAACGTATCTGAATTATTGTGAAATGGTGATAACAAAAAAATTTATCAGCAATAGATATAGTAATGTTTAAGAAATGTAATAGCAATTTATGTATGTATGTAGTGTATACTTAAGTTTATTTATTTTATTGTTTTTAAATAAGTTTATTTATATTCTCTTTAGCTGTTTACACATATTTATTATGGAGCCGGGCGTGAGTTGAATTTATAATAATAATGATTATAGGCATGACGATGGTAAGTGCTGTAAAGTCTATAGGAATAAAACATTTTTGACTTTTATCCATGCGCAGTCGGGGCGGCCAGTTATTACTTAGTGACTTAATATTTATGTGTTCTTTTAAAAACTTAAACTCGAAAATAATTAACTTAATACCAGAGACACTTGCATGATATCAGATATAATAGGTTTAACCCTCCAGTTCTCACGCTGACCGCTGTCCGGTGCCGTCTTGGGGTCGCTTTTACCCCATTATGCAAGAAACCTGTTTCTTCCTTTAAAAAGTTGTTTGGTATCTTAAATACTTGTTTTTTTTTTTCAAATGAAATTATAAAAGTGGACACTGGCATTTATAAACTAGTTTATATTCCCACATGAATCAAGTTGAATTTTTAAACAACTGCTTACTATGAAATCGATTTAAAATGGATAGTTGAAGGTAGTGCATAGTAGCTGCTTCCCGCGAATTCATCCGCGAAAACTTGCGTCAGCCCTTTGACGTTCTTAATCAGGCCTTATCTAAAGATAATTTCTTAATGGGTGTCTTCTAATTATGAACTACCTCCTTGTCTAATTTCATCTTTATTTGTCCCGCGATTTTCGAGATCTCCTCTTAGGTGACCTGTTGCTTTTATGTATATTTACTGATTAAAAACTAATTGCTTGTGTCCTATTTTTTATCATATCAATATACCAAAAATTTTTTTTTACTACTATTCTGGAAAAAACAAAGATAGAACTTCAGTAGCGACGAGTACTGAAATTTAAGAGTTCCTGTGGAATCAATTCCTGGCTCACCTGACAACTTTTAGAGATTTCCTAATTAATTAAATTCTTTTACAGGTAATTACCTAGTTTAGGGACAGGTGGACCACCAATCTGCACTAATACTTTTATGTACAAGCTATGAAATATAGACTTAAGTTGTATTTGTAATAGTAATGTAAGTTTGTTCCAATAAAGAAAGATTATTATTATTCTTATTCTTTAATCAGAAGTAGCGCCATGCTTGCAATCCTAGTTGAAATGTGCCGGCGCCTCCGGGTACCAGTACCTCTCACATAAGATCCATGGGCGTCAGTAGTCACTTAGGTGAACCGCCTGACCGTTTGCCCCTTGTTTTAATAAAAAAAAAGATACTCATAGTCTAAAAGTCTGGCATCACATTTGCGCGCCTTCCGATTGTGTAGGTATCCATGGGGGTCAGCTGTGTTTTAAATGCCTGCCCAGTTGCCTCTGCCCTGTTACTAACTTTAGGCACACTTCCCAGCTCTAAGACCTAACAAAAAAGTAGGACCTCATAAAAAGGTAAGACTTAACAAATAGGTAGGATCTAACAAAAAGGTAGGGCCTAACAATAAGGTAAGACTCAACAAAAAGTTACAACTTCAAATCACCTAAAGAATATTTTCTTCGGATGATGCCATTTGAGCCTTCTGTACACGAAAAAAAAATTAGGTAAACCACTGTACTAACAAGGGTATCTCGTAAAAAATTGGCTCAACCCCAAGACGTACCAAGAACATAATTAAAGGTGTTCCTTAAGAATTAATTACTTGCTGTATGTTCAGGTGGCTAGGCACGGCTAGGTGCGCCCATAAATCGTTCTGCTCCAAACGAGAAAACGTAATGAAACGGCGTGCATTTTCTCCTCCGCATCCGTCAGTTGGTGGGCGGGGTAAAAGGGCGAAACTGAAATCTAAAGTTCAGTTTATTTATTAAAATCAAATTAATAAGCAACGTTCAAATAATTTATTCAACTTTTTTTAACATAAAAAGCAAACATTTATTTGCAAGACGAAAGGTAATATGTTAAATAATAATCAGCTATCTGCCAGTGAAAGTCCTGTCAAAATCTATACAACCGTTTCGGAGATTGCCTGTAATAGAGAAAAAAATGATAATAATTAATTTAATAAGTGTTACTAGACAAAGTTATAAGCATAAAATACTATCAGTCACTTAATTTTTATGTAGTCGTATCGACTTATAGTGAAAAAAACATTCGCATGAAATTCTATTTTTTAGGAAAGTATATTAAAATAAAAATAATAATAAATCACATTAATTTTGTCACGATGACCGATGTCCGCTAGCATCGTGGGGTCATTTCCAACCCCATTACAAACCCGTTCTTTCCTTAAAGAATATGTATTATTTTCGGTGTCTTGAAAAACCTGTTTCCGTTCCCACACTGGACATCGCGGTCTCTAATACTGACTTCATTTTTAGTTGACTTTGAAGGGTTAAATGTGCTCTAAGTTCAGTTCAGTATCTAAATATCTTAAAGAAAGAAGGACGAAGATGAAGCTCAAATTCCGATTCAGCAGATCTATCCTTGTACTCCTAATAAAAGCATTAAAAAAAAATAAACTTAAGTAGTAATAAAATATTAGCCATACCTTAAAATATTCCTAAAAAAAAATTTGTAATTAAAAATAAAGTTTTATCAAAGAATTGATAATGTGAATAATGAGAGGTGATGTGATTATTTCAAAGTGAACTTATGTATTTGTTTAAATAAAAAAAAATGAATAATTAAAAGCCACGAGGATGCTAGCATCCATGGCTGGTCGTGTACTCAAGATTTGTAAATGGTCGCTAGTAGAAGGTGGATATATCAAGCCAAAGACGGTGAAATGGAAAACGCTTATTGGGGGAGGTATATGTCCAACAATGGGCTATAAGCTGATGAAGATAATAATATCTCCTGTTTTTTCTTTCGGTAAGTTATTTTTTAAAATTGAATTTAAAGCAAGTTTTATATAATATTTATTTTCTTAGTTTAATAGCACTGTCGGGTTACTCGGGTCCATACCATCAGCTTGTTCCGTTAACTTAAAAGAAAAAGTTAGATGAATTTTCAGCAGCAATCTTATACATTTAACCTGTGAAGAGGAAACAAATTACAAATCATCTCCCCGCGAAGATGCTTCATACCAAATGACTCCGTTAAAGCTAAATTGCTGCTAGATTGCCATCTAGCTTAGCCGTAGTATATGTTGATATCTTCCTAAAATTCTTAAATAAAAGAAGCCATAAGAGAATTGAAATATGCTTCGTTTGCAAGCATTATAAGTTTTCTAAGACGTGATAATCTTGTTCCGTTGAGTTAGTAGGATAAATTAGATGAATTTACAGTAACAACCTTATACGTTTAGCCTGTGGAGAGAAAACAAATTACAAATCATCTCCCCGCGAAGACGCTCCAAGCCAAATGACTCCGTTACAGCTAAATTGCTGCTAGATTGCCGTCTAGGAAAATTTCCGCTAGATTTAAATTCGTGCAAGCTGTTGTGTTTCCCCTTAATTAAATTGTATCGATTTAATTGTAGCCCGCAATAGATTCCGATGCGATTGAAATCGATATTAAGAAGTATTTGATTACGAAATTCGGAATCGGTTTCATTTTCTTCTGTGTAACTTCTTTAAAATTTGTTTTTGTATAACTTTATCAGTTTATTCTGGAAATACTTTCTCTTTCATTTGTTTTTGAAAACGATTTATTAGTTACAACATACATGTAACATAGTTTTTTAGTTTTTCAATCTTAGTTTCAACACAAATTAGACACAATTTTTTATACGATCAAACATTATATACAAATTATTTCAGTATTAAAAATCTTAGATATACTGTATGGACACCAATTTTGTTATTACAATGTCGTCATGTGTATTGCCTTAATTAAGTCGCGTTTATTTATTATTTTTCTCACCATCCATGCCATGTTTCTTTTAATTGTTCCTACGTTCATATATTTCAATCATTGATTTTATTCCCTTTTTTCAATATATTTTGAACCACTCCTGCTTGATTTGTAGCTTGCTTGTCTGACATGACATGACATGAGTGAAGATTTATTCTTCCCTGTCTTGGAGATAACCAAGTTGTAACTGATTGGAAAAACAGTTTTCCTATGAGAATTCCACAGATGAAAGAGGAGGAATAAATATAGCGCGTTATACGTGCTGCTGCTATTAAGGAATTTACAGCATTTGTGTGTAGTACACTAATTACATAAATAGGTTAATAGCGTATCAGATACCCTCAATACCTCAACGGTATAAGGTATGGACTAAAATCCGCAAGGTATCCGGTTCGAACCCCACCGCCGTTGGGATATTGTCGCACCCACTCCTAATATACGCTTTTAATTTAAGCTTAGTAGGAGGGGAAAAGGGGAATATTAGACATACCTAAAAAGTATTCGCAATATTCTTTTTAAAAAGTTCTGTATTTTGTTCTTAAAGTACATTAGTTAATTAACGCAGAATTTATATCTACAGAAACAAAGCTCAAATGAAAATATATATAATTTCGCAAAGCTATTTATAGCTTAAAATTTTATCAAAAGTACACACTATTTTATAATTAAAATATTAATAAACATTAACACTATACTTCTATCTATATTAATAAACATTACTACTATAATACTACTATACAGTAGGTAAAATGATCGCTATAAAATATCTATTTCATCGTTAAGATAAAATACTTTAATTTTAAAATATATAAATTACCAATTTTCTAAAACAGTGTCTACTTACCGCGGTCAATCCTCCTGACAGGCAGGTGTTGAGTATCAGCTCCGCCAGATGCACCTTATTACGCTGGGCCATTGTTTTTATTGCCTGTATTAATTAAAATATTAAATTAAACCTCCTGGCCTTCCGCCGGCCGCGCGCGAAGGGACTGTTTGAAAGTTAATCGTATCGCGATAATTTTTATCGGTATTAATAAACAATATTATCATCAATAGATTAGTTTTAACATCTATTATTGAAGTACCTTTTTATGATTTTTTGTATCGAATACTAATCAGATAATAGATGGTGTTGTCCCTCCGAAGTTAAAACACCTATTGGCAGCTGAATAACGACTGACGGGAATGCCCACGCACAGATCGAACGTTAGGAGAAACGGAGGAACGGTCGCCTTAGCGTCCTTGCCGCTAACACCTCACCTTTGTAAAATTGTATATTGTGTCCTATTTATAAGTGACAATATTTTTTAAAAATGTGTTAATGAAAGCAAGTTCGTAACCTTTATATAAGGGTGTAGACATTCGAACCCATTCTGAAAGGGGTTGGATTTAATTTTTAAATATCGACTATATTCTGTCGACCATGATCTCTTCGGATTTTATGTCATATAATCTACGGTTTGATAACAACCTTTTCTGAAAGTTTGTAACATTGATATTAATTTGTAACAGCGAGGGTGCTCGATCGGATCTATCTCGGATTCTTCGATTTTTTTAAACTGGAAAGTGGTGCTGTGTTTGACCCCTTTAAGATAAATGCTTCCAAACTAACAAATATATACTGGTTAGTTTTTTTTTTACTTGGACCTTACAATAATAACCCTTTAATATATTATAATTACTCTTTATTATTTATTACCTAATAATATTTTTGGAGCAGTTTTTTTGTTTTATATTATTATGATTTTGGCACCCCTTAACACTGACGCCGAGGATGGCTAGTTCCGGGGTTACACCGGACTTATCCATGTAACAGTGTCGTTCATATTTGATTCCTAATAAACAATATGTCGATTATTCTGCATCTACTACCAACTTTGTCAGTAAACTGCAAAATTCTAGGCCAATATTTTTATTAACAGATTTGAAAAGACATTATAAAACTTACAACAGAAGATTAAGTATAGGAAAGATAAAATTGGAAATACCAGTAAGAAGCCGGTTCGGACCACTAGTATAAAATAGGCTTAAAACTCCCTGATTTCCCTACCTCAAAAACTATCTCAGTTGAATTAATTACTGGATCCGGTGTGTCACTCGCAAGTGAGTGTGATTCAGGCAGAAATAAATACAAAACATTCGCTTAACATGCAGTCATACGAAAACTACGGGAACTGATAATAATGGTTTGTGTGTTATTTAGTTGAAAGGAGATGACATTCTATATGCAGACCCAGCAGCCGTTGAATAATAGCCGGGCTAGGAATAACGCTGCGCAACGCTCGAACCGTCCGCACAATGAATCTGCGCGTGGTGCACAATTTGCCGATTGGTAATTAATCGAATGGAAAATGTTATATTTGAAAATGATATTTATGTTTAACATAAAGAAAAATACTTTAATATATGTAAAAGTGGATTTTCGAAATTATATTTTAATTGAACAAGCGGCTCGGCACACGTTGTATTCAGCGAATTAACCAATCTCCTTTATGACTATCCCATTAAAGGTGACACTGGCCGAATATTTTTATGTAGTAAGAATTTTGCATAGCACCGCAGTCATAGATTTGTACATAAAAATACGTCAGGTATTCTGGAATAGTGGCTAAATCTACACTTTTTGAGATTTAAAAAATAATGTCATTTTTTTGTTTCTTTTCTTTAAAACCTTCCCGAAAGGGGGAATGAATCAAAACAAGCAGAATTTTAAACGATTCGCTGTTTTTCCATGAGACTAACGAACAACTATTGATTTTATATACATAGATATATGTAAAAAATAATTAAAAATATACATGAATAGATTTACGAAACTATCCTTTTAATAAATTAATATATTGACGCAATGACACTAGTACAGAAATTTCGAGTCTAGTCACTAGTAAACGAGAGTTTTTAATCATACACGAGGTTTTGTGCTTAAATCAAGGTATTATTCAAAGCAATCAAACCTTTTTCATTCGGCTACGTACTCTTACCTCAATTATTTATCATAACAATGTGACTTTATGAGAATTTTTGAATAAAACGCTTGTCATCTGACTTGCAAGCAAACCATTACTCATCTACCTAAGGTGAGAAAGATTACCGCCATATGTTTGCGATGACAACACGGACTGGAGATATGATATATTGTAATAGCGAGGAGAGAAAATTGAAAATTGTGAGGTGCGCTATGTTTTCTGATTTAATATTAGTACAGTGAGTTGTGCTATCTATATTATTACGTGAAGCGAAAACTTTCGGTAACATTTTACGAAAATTGCGCGGACGGAGGAGTATGAAATTTGGCAGAATTGTAGTTCACGTAGAGGAGGATATGCGAACACAGACAGATATTAGTATAAAATATCCATTATTATTAAATTAAATTATTAAAATAAAATTTCACGCACACCAATGCCAAATGATTTATACACACATGTTTACAATTGTGTCAAAGCGTATTCATGACGACTATTAAAATATAACAATGTAAAATTGACAATGAATATAACAACAAATAATTTAACTTTTGGGTTTATGTTGCTTTAAATAAGCTTAAAGAACGCAAATTTAAGGTAGTGGCACATGTCAAAATTAAAAACATTAAAAAAAAGTTAAACTATTGTTTTCTTTTATTTTTAATACAAGCATATAACACATATTTTCCTGACACAGCCATTTTAATAATGAATAATTTTTCCGCTCTGCTACATTTTTTGAAGTTAAGAGTATTAATCTTGATGTCGTGAACTACGACAAAAATAACAAGTCATTACTTAAATTATCTATCACTATAGATGATAATCAATTGCCTTGTAGATACGTCATATAATTTCTTTTTTCCCTTTTATTTGAAATTTATATTTGTACCAATAGAATATACAAAAACACAAATACAAAGAAAGTGTGCAATGAATTAACATATATCTCTATAAGAGATCTCTATAGGGATAAGATATTCCATTGTTTTAATTTGAAAAACATTCAACTTTCGACTTATTTAATGGCACCAGCATTATACGAATATTGACCTAGTTACAAAGAGTTCTGTATCAAACTTGGGAAAAAAAAATTCGCCTTTCTTAATGATGGGACCAGTCACTAAGTTGTTTCAATATGTTAAGTTTAATGTACAAAGTAGAGCCTCGTTTGGGTTGCTATGGACAAAATATTAATATCAGTCAAGGCACGTTCTGTGATTATACGTGGAAGGAATTCATTTGCAAACTTTTACGATTTTTTCATTATTCTTGTTTGCGACTATACCAGTAAATCCTGTTGCCACTGGCTTGTCAAAAACAATTAAAAGTATATGAGAAATTGCTAAAGACTTGTCTCTATACAATTTAAAAATTTCGTTTTTTTTTTAATATACTAGGATTTCTTATTAGCTATATAGTTAACCCTTCCGGTATCTTTTCTTACCCCTCCAACTAATCCTACAAATTTAATGAACAAATACATACATACAGATAATACACTTAGATTGGAGGCGAGATTTGAACCCACCACCAAATTATTTCAATGTTAGATAGCCTATTTGTCGAAGAAGGCTATAGGCTAAAATTGAATCTATTTGTTTTACCTAATATTACGCGGACAAAGCCACGGGCACAGCTAGTACCGTATATCGGATGCATCGTTATTTAAAATATACATTTATCCGCTGTAAATTTTGAAAACATTCAGCCCAATCAGTCGTCGTTACTATTTTAAAATTCAGTTTCAGTTAGTTTTAAAAGTTTAAGCTTTTTTGATTATAAATTGAGAGGGATTTTTATCAGTGTGTCATTGTCGTTTTGAATAGCGATGACAAAATCCGTCTAGCATCGCTACCTTTGGCACGTTTTTCAGTATTCATTCAAAAATAGTATAAAATGTCATACTACCTCGTCTCATCGCTATTAGATCCACACATTCACCACTATGAAAGATAAAGTTTACAAAAATTAAAAAAAAAAAATCGACGAATTCTCCTCGAAGCTCCTTTTTTGAAGTCGGTGAAAATTTTGTCACATATTACATAAAAGTTCTCATAATATTTCAGTATATCCTACTGGTTACATAACAAAATACACTTTAAAAAATATATTTAACTTTCAAAATCACATTCAAAACGAACCTACAACTAAACCGAAAAGTAACAAACAACTGTGTGAATTTCCTTTCTATCTCGATACCGACTGATAAGAGATGTCAGTACACCGCGATAACAAAAACAAATCTCACTGCATACCGCATATCGTTACGATAGGAATGACCGCCTGCCTGTTTGCCCCTTGTCTAATAAAAAAACAAACAGTAACGACCAGAAAGTGCTCGCATCGATCGCTCTATCTGATGCCGCCATTAAATCCTCCTGTACAAACGGGGCACGACATGGGGTGGTATATCATTTTCACATAGACCAACCATGTTAGTACTCCTTGTCATTTCTGTATTACTATTGTATATACAAATTAGCTGTGACACCACTTCGTGTTCGTGAATTCAGTGATTTTGTTAAATTTTGAGGGTTTCTATTTTTTTTTTGTGCGGAACCGTAATTATTTTAAAAACTAAAGTAAGTCTATATGTAACATCAGCCAGTAAACGTTCCATCGAAATCGGTCCAGCCGTTTCGGAGATCACCGCTTCAGAGATATATCCAGCCATAACAAATTGCACCGCAGTGATGCTTTCAGGCTATTAGTATTTAAAATTTGAGTCGAATTGTATTGAAATAATTAAAAGCATTGCCTTATTGAGAGTCATTTATTATTCTTCTACATGAGTAATATATTTAATGTTTGGTGCTTGTAACACTGCTATTACCTGACCTTGTGTACTGTTAAGTTAAAGTTTGTTCATTATTAGTGTAAATATCGCTTACAGAATGGACGATATAAGTGTTGTCCTTACCTCTTTACTCCACGCAGGTTATATATCGAACACTGGATATTAATGTTGTTTTCCGCTTTGCTAATTGTGTGCGTGATTTATTGGGTTACACGTTGACGTATACAAAGAGCGCCGTCTTATAGGGGGGATTAGTGTATGTATAATTTGGCTCAATTTAAAAGGATATATTTTACGCTATTTAATTGAATATAATGTTATACATAACTTTAAATAATATTAGTGTATAATTACATAATAATTTATCTGTCAGTGTAACCGGTTCACATCGTTCTAATTTGATGTATAATAAATAATAAATAAATGGAGTACTGGATTTCTTTTTTTCAATTTTTATCCATGCTCAAGCAAGACATATGCTAGTGTATAAATATAAACAAGTAAATAAATACAATAGATATACAAACTATAGCAAAACGTTCTCGCATTCCGCATCAAGGTAAGATTAATTCGCCGCGTCAGACAGCGAAACATTATGGAATCATTCTAGATTATACTGATTACTCCGGAATAAGGATATTAATTCCAAAGGTGCGTTCAATTAATTGAGTAATTTGATTAAAACCAAGAAAATAAAAAAGTTAAATATATATACTATACGGATTTAACAGTATCTTCAGACAAATTTTTACGGCTATTTCTGAAATAGCACCAAGTTAATAAATGAGCTTTCGTTCATATTGGAAATTAATATTATTTTCTATAACAATGTAAATCTTATTTTTAGTGTAGCTAGGGGAGCAATATTGGGCCCCAGTGTCATTAAAATTTACTTTTTTATTTTTTATTAGATGTATAATATAATATTATACAATATTCTGATAACACTCGGAATTAACTGTATATTAACGTAATTTCACCTGATTTAGCTACGACGTCCTCCACATTTGTGCGTCTATGGAGCTGAAATGTTCAGCTAATCAATGTTTAATAAACGCAAAATCGACCTTATTTTAACACGCAAGTTATCAGAGAAATATTAGGGTGGTTATCTATGACAGCATCAATAGACATGACGACAGTAATCAGAAATCATTTAAGTTATATATTTATCTGATAAAATAAGATGCATAAAGCTTAACAAACGTATTTATTTTAATTATGCGAGTGAGATTAATAGTGATTATGATAAGAAGGAAACTACAAAACACAACAATCCGCCATGACAGCTAAAACACGCAGCAGAGCGTATGACGTCACTGTATGGTATAGTGCGTTCCAATAAGTTTTTGCGTGATGATATAACCTTCCCCGACAAATGGGCTATCTAACACTGAAAGATTAGTGCGTTCAAGTAAACAAACTCTTCAGTACATATTTGCGACATCTGAATTTTAAATAAACATTAGTTTTATATGTCGCTGCTGCAGATTCATAGTAATTATGAGTTTATATTATTCATACAACGTTTCTGAAAACTGTTTATAAAGCAGTCGTTAATTTATTGGAATTGTTTATATCAACTTTATTTCCCGAGAGACAATATCGGAAACTCTCCATTTTAAGAAATTGACTTTTTTTAATAGGATGTAGACAAGCATACGGGTCTGCTAGACGGTACCGGTAAATTATATTGATTTCAAATATTTCCTACCCAAAAACCTTAAACTTATTTCTTCATAACGAGTTTACTTTTAGTCGCCAGACGTTTTCTTACATTTCAAAGTAATTTAAATTTAACATAATTGATAGAATGTGGCCTACTTAAATGACAAGGAGATAATTACTTTACAGTCGGATCATTCTTTATTATTCTCATCAGCAATGATGCTTCGTATTTTTTTTTTTTTCAAATTGTGTTGCGGTACCGTAGAAAATCATTATAATATGTAATTTGATCCACATCATAAAACAAAGACTCGATACTGAACGAAACTGGAATAGATTTAACTAATAATAGCTATTGCCGAAAATTTATGATGAAACGCTTCCGAATAATATGAAATAACCAGAAACTCAAAGCCGTATTATATTGTCCTTTATTTGATTAGTGATTGACCGATTCAAAAGCATATTTAAAGTCCTAAATATATTGTTCCGGGTCGAGTTCGAAATAGAAATGTTTGCTCTATTTGCGGATTCCATGATTTGTGTTTCCGTTAGACGCACTGTTAACAAACGGCTGTCAATGAATAATCCTAACAAACATCGGTCGAGCTGACTCCATGACGGGATTTGTTTGAAATTCTAATCCTTTTGTGTCAGCATACATAGATATTCTAATGTTTTAATTTCATGACTTTTTAAAATATACAACAAGGGTCAAACGTGAAGTGTGTTCACTAGTGACTACCGAGCATGGACTTATATAACCAAGAAGGTTTACGTTACGTTTCCGGTCTTTAAGAATTGAGTATTCTTTTTTTTAAGTTCCTGGAGTTTTATCTTTTCGTAAACATCGGAGCTGGCTACAGAAACCATAGAGATGACGAGGCTGGAATTGCAGATATATATTCAATAGCTATATTGCTATCTATCAATGTGATATGAAGAGACAAATGAGTTGTATATAACGATGTTCTTAGTGTAAGAAAATCGCAGTGGTAGTTTTTTTTTTTTTATATATCTTACAATGTTTACCAAGTTTGGGGTTCATTCGAATTCAAATAACGATTACCGGAAATATCAGAAGTCTATTAGGCCGTAACTATATTTCAGATTTCAGGCATTAATTCAGTTAGATACATATAATGCGTTTGTTCGTTTGTTTGTTGGGTTAAGGTCAGATACATAAATTTATAGATACTAAAGTCTACAATTGTAAAATCTCTATGAATTTACCTAAATCACCATTTTATTTTAAGGAATACCTATAGGTATGCTTAATATTCAAGTTACGAGCAGGTGCAGGCACGGGTAGGGTTGGCTACCTAATCTAAAACAATTCATTCTATCTTGCTACCATTCAGTTAATACTCTTAGAATTGAAATTTAAAATAAAACGACAAAAATCCATTAAAAGTCAACCCATTTAGCACAAATAATCTCTGTGTGAACACAATACGGCTGTGTATGTCGTAGTGAACATTCTTGCAATTATAAAAACTAGAAATATTGTAGTATGGAATAGTTTTGTTGCTGGAGATTCATATTTAAAATGGCTGTATAAGTTTGAATATTGCGTACTGACTCATGAAAGCAACTGACTTATTTTTTTAATGGCACGACACGGGTTCTAGTTAAAAAGTATTAAATATAAATCTGTCATTTCACTGCATAGTATCTGTGTATTGCCTGAAGTAACTTCTTAAGCTATAAAGTTTTCTAAGTCGAAACTTTCTTCTTGCAGGAACGTGGCTAACGTGAAAACTTATGAATAAATTTCTTTGTGATCCGTCAGTTGGGAGATAGTCAAAGTATTGGTAACCGCTTTTGAACTTAGAAACTTTCGAAATCCCCAACTTTATACTTCTTAGCGGAATTTGAAGTGAATTTAAACTAGTTCACTGCCTTTTTTCCACTTTTGTTTACCCCATCAGACTGTTTTTATTGGGATGCACTTCTCGCACAGGACATAGAAGCATCGGCAGACCACCAGCATGATGGCGCGACGACATCGTAAAGGCAGCGGGCAAGAAATGGATGCACTTGGCAAACAGCAGAAGTAAATGCCGTGCTCATGAAGAGGCCCTAGTCCAGCAGTGGACTGAATCGGGCGGAGGATGATGATGATGATGATGATGATGATGACGACGACGACGACGACGACGACGATGATGATGAGGCACTTCAATCGTCTTGAAAATATTGCACCCGCACTTTCCTTAAGAATATCAAAAGTTATTGGGTCTCAAAAATCGTCATTAGTTTATTTGTGACCGCTCACACCTTAAATAAACCATAGGTCTTTAACCGTACATCCACAATATCCAAATGGCTCATTCTTTTCTTTAGCTAACATATCACATTCACGTGAAAACATATCTGCATTATTTCTTCTTCAAATTTTGAATTTTTTTAACAACCGACATCTAATTCAAATCCTTCATTTTAACCATCCATCATTTCCGTTATTTTCGTTTCTGTTTGCTCTCTAGTATCATTTTTTTATTATTTTCACACACTATTGCTATAATGTTTGTCTTTTTATTCCCGAAAATTTAATCTCAGACGACTACCAAATGGAAATGAGCTAAGTGCTTTTGCAAGGTAAAGAATTTGTATACTCAAGCATAAAATCTTTTTATTAGAAATGTTTTAAGCCATTCTGCTGCTATTTATAGAAAAATAAACACGTGTATTTTGTACGGGGTTATGAAGTTGAGGACGTCATTAGCGATACTTAGAGTGCACGTGGGAGTATCAAATAGCTTTAAGATAACAAAATTGTTGTGAAAAGGGAAGCTGATACTGCAAGCGAAGTTATAATGATGAAACCTATACAAAACATTGTTCTAACGTTGAAAACGAATGCACCTTTTGACGGTAAATGATTATGGGTATCCATAAATATCTGTATTTCAAAAGAAATTCTACATGAGTAATTGAACTTTAAGAAAAAAAGTTTGCACTTTTCTCAAAGTGGTATCAAGTATTGGAATTCCGATGCAGATTTATCAGAAATATAGTCTGACTTAGACAGTATTGCATTCTAGCAAAGATTGATTCTTCTAGAAAATGCTTTAAGCAATTAGGCTCACCTAGGTGGACAATTGTTTTTTTTCTTTTATTGTGCAATAAAGAGAATAAAAAAGATTTAAAAAACTGAGCCTAATGCTAATGAGATAGAAATGATTTATATAAATAAATGAAATATTATAAGACGCCCTTACTCGCAGCTCGCTAGCAAGACCCCGCTTCTCCCTCAGTTCGCCCCGGGAGTTCGCACGCAATGTCTGCGCTCCTGTGTTAAATTTCCTGTCTATTACTTTCGTAAACAAAGTGATTAAAGAGTACATTAGAATTGGACTCTTATTTATGACAATACCCTTGTTATAATATTCTTTATATACGAAAAGAATATTAAAGAATTTTTGAGGAGGTCGTGGCCTAATCAGTGGTCGGCATTTGAGTTGATCGCTAAGTTAAGTTGCTCTGGCTGCGCCGTGTTTCGGAAGGCACGTAAAACAGTGGGACTCGATTAATGTCACTTTGTGATATTAGTCGTAAGGTTGTAGAAATCGTGGGGGTTCCGAGGATGGCGTCGGATGACAATCGGTTATTTCTCACTCACAGCCACATCCTCTACAATCTAAGCGGACCCTGGTATTTAACCGGGATAACGCTAGGAAGGATAAGAAGAATAACTAAGATAAAAATACCTGTTTTTAAAATTATTTCTACGGTTACAAAACCAGATTATACGCGGTAGACGTAGGATCAAGGGGTATACCAGCCAAATCTCTGTTCAAACTATTAAAAGTCCTTGGCTTGTCAAGAAATATCATAAGTTCATTATAAGATCTAAAGACATACCTCTTTAACCAGACCTATAATATTGCCTGTCAGAATTCGCGCCGACGGAATTCAAATAGAATGTTATTTTCTAGCAAACTGTAATAAAGCAGTAAAGCAATAGAAGTTAAGATACTTAAAAAATAAAGCAAGCTGTGGCCTCCTGTAATTCAAGGAGCACACAGGTTTTCTTTGTGTTATTTTGAATTGATACATAATGTTTGTATCCTTTCTTATATTATAAAACCTTAACAATAAATAAAATAATAATATAAAATAAATTGTAGAGAAGCAGGGATAGCCGTCGTCTATATTTAAACCTGTAGAATCGCAATCACCAGTCAGAATTAACGCCAACGGGAATCTAATACAAAATTATTTTATAGAAAAAATATCTTAACTCGCCCCACAGTCACATCCTCTGCAATCTAAGGAGACCCTAGTACTCTAGTACCAGGGTCCGTTCGCTACACCAAGAAATATGTGCAAAATCTTCACTCCGCAAAAAATTTATAAGAAGTTTATTAATATCTTACAGACTTTTACAACGATCATATAAAAGTCAAGAAAATTTTACTTGACTTTTATATGATTCGTTGTAAAAGTCTGTAAGATATTAATGGAAAGCTCATATGTTAGTAAAAAAAATATACAAATAAAATATACCGAAGACGACTCTATGTTTTTGCTCGTTCTTGACATGATTCCCGAGCTTTACAAAGCAATTCTATACAATTATAACGGCCAAAATTGTAACTGTCTCTTAACGGAATGCAAGGTGGTGTTCCGAACTCAATCAGTCCTTTTTACATCTATTTGGCTACATTCCATGGCTTTTCAGCAATCCTTGACTTTGGACTTTTGCTCTTGGGTTAATGACCAAGTTTGTGCATGACTGATTACATATGATTAAAAACATTTTTTGCTACAATATGATTTTTACAAAAGTTTGTAAAAAACCTAAGTAAATAAAAAAAATATTGATTTGAAATCTAGTTTAACAATGAGGATTTAACTCAGCATCAAATTATTTAAATGAATACTTTCAGCTTTTTTAAGCATAAATATATACACTGTTAGACGATTTTCTCTTATCCGCTTAAATATCTTATGTCACCGATAACGGCTTCCTCTGTTCGTTAAACAAACCCTACTTGTAATGCAAGTGCTGATGGTTTACGCCAAAGTGACGATCGATATCGCGTTTCTCTGAACATTGTCAAAGAGCAGCTTAATACCATAACAGTAGACTATAACAAAAATAGACAAATTGGCCCTTAATTTGTAAGACGTCCGTATTGAATAAAGAGATTTTGAATTTTTAAATACGGACATCTGTTCCTAAGGTGTTGGCAACTTAATGCCTGTGTTATCGGTAACAGACGCCTGTTATACACAAATATTTTTTTTGTAGAAATATATAAATACATAAATATAGTTAATACACCCAGACTCAAGGCGGGAATCGAAGCCACGACCCACGGAGCGGAAGGCAGAGTCACTGTCCGTCGCGTGACCTTTATCTGGTCCTATCGAAAAATCCGTTTTCAACGGATGTCTACTTACCATAAACTACATATCTGCCAAATTTATCTTTGTACGCCCCGACGTTTTCGAAACTTCGTGATTTCAACTTACTTTTATTATAAACTGATTTCTTTTTTTTTGTTTTTTCTCTTTTTATAAAAAGTTGTTATAGATTTTATTTTACTGTTTGCTTGTTTTTGTGACTGTCTTCAAATATTTAGTGTATATGGCAGGCTCGTTGGCGCTGTGGGCAGTGACCCTGCCTTCTGCTCCGGGGTCGTGAGTTCGATTCCCACCTCGAGTCTGGGTGTATTATCCATATGTATGTATTTATATATTTCTAAAAAAATATATTTGTGTAACTGGTGATTTTATAATAAGTATGCATGATAAACTCGTTCATTTCATTTGACCATTTCATCCTTTGGTTTGGGACAAATGAGTTAGATAAGGTATTTGTTAGGTTTGAATTAGGTTGACCATTGGGTTTTAGTAATGTAGCTTCAACATCTTTTTTTATTTCTAAAATCTGATCGTTTGTTAGAAGATTTTTATTTACTATAGCTCTACGTTGGTCACCGACGCGCTGTCGGCTGACTTGCATATCCGGATATTTTTCGGTAAATTTTTTGTGTAGTTCAGCAAGATAAGATTTTGTGTCGGATTCAAGGTTAGTAAGAATGTAGTATGTGCGCAATATAAACATATTCATATCAATTGACCATTTTTTGCGAATTAAATTAAAATTTCACCTAATAATCCATTAAGATGTCTACCTTAGGAACAGATGTCCGTGTGTCATATAGTCCTGTATATATTTATTTATTATTATTTAAGGATAAAGTTTTAAGATAAAGTTTATGAAAAAATTATTATTTTGTGTTTGTCTCGGAACAGTTCTTTTCGTTTTCTATTTAAAAAAAAACGAGATTGCTTCGGACCACACGACTGAAGTAACACTTCTTTAGCTCCATCTATATGATAATTGAAATTTAATATGAATTTACAATTCTTCTACTTTGAAACACTCTATATTGTATATATTTTTATTTATAAACAATAAGGCTTATTGTCTGTAAATATGCATTATGTCTTAGATATAATATGAGGTGCCCACGTCAATCGTTGACTAGTTTTATATGAGTAATCATTAACAGTAATCAACAGTTGAATGTATTACTTATGTAATACTGTTCCTTCTTCTAACTTCTTTGAAATAGTTATTTCTTGACCTGCTGTAAGCGATGCAAGATTATTCTTAGTAAGACATGTAATATTTCATAAGTGTTATTAGTTATCATTGTCTTGTATTGAATTTATATTGTAAGTTATTAAATGTTATATGGCTTCTTCTTTAGACCTCTTTGGATTGACATACAGCTACCGCAAAGCATCGTCCTAACAGTATGCGAATACGCGATGCGAGCGAACTAAGTTTGAACGAACGTGCGATTAAACGTTGATGTCTAAGGAGTGTCCGTTCCGGAGATTAGCGCGTTCAAACAAACAAACTCTGCAGCTTTATATACTAAAGATAGATGTAGCTGCTGTCCGTACTCACCACCAGCTGATCACCATTATCGTTTTATTGCGAATTCGTGATATTTTGGTTATATGGGTTATTTTAGATTTACACAGAACTGGCGGAAATGTTTTATGTTTAAGCTTTTACACACGACTTTGTTCATATTACGTTGTAACTAATCTACACTAATAATAAAGCTGAAGAGTTTGTTTGTTTGCTTGAACGCGGTAATCTCAGGAACTACTGGTCGGATTTGAAAAATTCTTTCAACGTTAGATAGCCCGTTTATCGAGGAAGGCTATAGGCTATATACCATCACGCTAAGACAAAGAAAAAAAAATACGACGTTCGTGAATTAAATATAGACGTTTCTTAAAGGGCGCGAAATCGTTTACTTCTGTTCGCCTTTTTATAGGTCACAAAGCTTTGTTGGTTTTTATACAATGTGACATTTTGGTAATGCCCCCACTGTAAAGTGTCACATAATTTATGGATGACCCCTTACTCGTGTATGGCTTTCCCATTACTGTTCGCCTGCAGATTTCTCTATAAAGTATTGTCGTGAAAACCCCACCCTGGTTCTCTTCATGGGTCGTTTACTTTTAACCAATGTAGAGGTGAAGAGGTCATATCTTATTACCAGGCAGATGATGTCTTGCCGAATTTAGGCTCATCTGTTATTAGCCAAATAACTCTTAATAACTTTTCTATAAAATGTGATACTGGCCGAATGTTTTGTGAAATAATAATTTAACATAGCACCTCTGTCAAAAGTTTGTTTGAAGTATTCTAAAGTAGCCACCAGTTCATCCAAGTAAAAGAGACATCTTGTCGTGATGTCTCTTTAACTTTCTCTGAAATAAGGGGAATTAATAAAAATTAACAGAATTTGAAACGATCCGGCGTTTATAGACTTTTAGCAAGACTAACAACGATAGATTTTTAAATACAAGCTAGCTGTGCCTCGTGACTCCGTCCGCGTGGGCCACCCTTATCACTTAGGAGTATGAAAAATACATAGTAGCCGATTCTCAAACCTAGTGAATACGTATAAAAAATTTCATTAAAATCGGTCAAGCCGTTTCGGAGGAGTACGGCAACTAACATTGTGCCACGAAAATTTTATATATAAGATATACAGAGTGACTGGTGAGACACTTAGAATACTTAAGGAGGGTACTCGGTACTCGATTCTCGTTGTAATTATGTAATAAAAGTAGTTGAAGTGTGGCCTTACGTTCTGTGGTTAAATTGCTGTTCGAAAAAGTTAGTTCGTAAATGTATTTCCCAGCGTAGAAAAACTGGTCAGTTAATGACGGCTGTCAATCGGAATTAAACGCGCTATCAATAATAAATAAAATTGATTCATTTCATCGTTTGGCTATACTTATTAAACAAATAAGTGATGAGTGAAATAAGTTTTTTTTCCTGTCCTAAGCCAGGACTATAGTGTGAAGGGAAAACTGATCATCATCGTACGTCCACGCTATATATATGCGTTCCGTACATAGTTAGTTCACTTTCTCTTAATCTCACGTAGAACTTAATTGATATTTACATATAATGTTATTTTTTTTAATCATATTTGATCATCAAATATCAGATCGTCGAGTACTGTCTCAACAGTCAATTTATACAGATAGATTCTAGAATTAAAAACGTCATCGATTTTAATAAAATGACATCTTCCTGTCCTGTCAATTGTATAGTCAAAGTGAAGTCAATTTATCCATATAGACTTCACAGCACTTATGAACGTATATATGTATACTTTTTAAAGATCATAATCATATAACTTGGTGAAAAAATTTACGATTTAAATGATCAGTTTACGTAATAAGATTAATAATATTGCATTGTATCTCACACTAGGGTTTAGGCATAGTAAGCGAAGCAGCATCAGTGTCTTCGTCAATTCCAAGATTTGAAAATCACGAAAATAAAATATCTGGGTCAAAACGAGCCAAGAGATTTGTATTACATGGTAATCATCTTTTATTACTATAATATGCTTTTTTTTATATATTCTTATTATACTATAGGCTATTGCCCTATATGGTTATGTCTGCCCAACCGTCCAGGAAGTGAATCTTCCTTTTTGTCTGTCCGATAGCCGATCAGATCCACTACAGCTACGCGACTCCTGATTACCCTAGCTGCTATTGTTACTACCCTTATGCTGTCCATGACAAGGGTATCCTCACCCCTTTTTCTCCTTTCCATCTACCTTTATGTCATTTTACTCCATCCCTTCCTTTACTCCTATCTATTTATTTAATTAGAGGTAGTGTCACACTTGCAGTACTTTTGGTCTGCAGCTGAATTGACCGACGCGTCCGGGTACCAGTACCTCTTTCTGACATAAAATCGTAGTGAAGTGGCGGCGATGCTGTCACGTCAAGTGTCGGTATTTTTGTAGCGTTACGTTCGGTTTTTGAGAGTTCCCGGTGGGTTTCTTACAAACCGAACGAAACGGGAATCCTGGAAAAAATTAAAGAGGCCAAAGGCCGGCAACGTATCTGCGAACCAGCAAATTTTGCAGATGTCCATGAGTACTATTAATTATTGAGCTTAATTTAAAAGATGGCGCTTAATATTTATAGAAAACATGAGGGGTGCACTTTGGATTTTCCAAACTATTAGATCTTTCGAAAGCCATTGGTCATAAATTTTTGTTTCGTCCAGGTACAAGATGGCATGTGAAGGACCTGACTTACAGGGTATCGAAGTACTCCTCAAGAATGTCAGACAGAGAAGTGGACGATGTGTTAATAAAGGCCTTCGCAATGTGGTCAGAGTATACGGATCTTACTTTCACGCGAAAGGACTTTGGACCGGTTCATATAGATATCAAGTACTTATTGTTATTGTTTAACATTCTTAATTTGAATTTGAATCTTTTATTATGTCAGAGCCAGACATAGCTCAAAGTATTTGTACATTTTTGTCCTTAAAGTCGACAAAGTTCTACAAAACTGTGCAGTTACACAAAGTCCCCGGCCTCACTACATGATCATTCAAATGAAGCTATATCTGGCTCCGGCATTATACTTAATAAATACTGAAAATCGCCGGTCAAAATTCGCCCACACATATTTAGATTTGCGTATTATATACAGAACTTGGCTGGTCCGTTGGCGCAGTGGGCTAAGTCGCTGCCTTCTGCTCCGGGGTTCGTGGGTTCGATTCCCACCTCGAATCTGGGTGTATTATCCATATGTACGTAATTATATATTTCTAAAAAAAATATTGTGCATGCTGTGGTGGCTGATACCTATAACACTGGCATTAAGTTGTCTAGCTTAGGAACAGACTGTATATTTATTCATGCTTTGTAACAAGGACAGTGTTATATTTGACAATTAATATAAATGTGGTCGTCGTTTTTGACACAATCTTATTGGGAAATGTATACAAGTGTGTCTAAATCGATTGGCACTGGTATGAGGTGAGGTTTTAATTTAATTTAGTGTCTTAATAATGCCTATGTTATAAAAATATTATCATTTCCACGCCAACCTCTATATGAAATATAATTGTGCCAAACTTCATACTCCTCCGTACGCACAATTTTCGAAGGATGGTACCGAAAGTTTTCGCTTCACGCATTAATATAAATACTTCTTTATAACATTTTATAAAAAATAATATTAGTAAAAGTACATGAAGGCGTTGTAATTATTTAAATAAAGTAACGTTAACATTTTTTATGCAGATTTGAAACGGGATTTCATGGCGATTCCGTCAGTTTCGATGGTCCTGGTGGCAGGAGTTTATAATAAGTTTTCCGTAATTTTCCCTTCCCTCCACCTATCGGCTCCAACCTTCTCTTCTCAACTCCATCGTCTACTACATATTTACCCATTTTGGGTATGAATTTTAATCAATTTCTTTTTATATATATATACAATTAGCCTATAATGTCCCACTGCTGGTCAAAGGCCTCCCCACTTTTAGACCACTCTCCTCTATCTAGAGCTAAACCAATCCACTCCTTTC
Source organism: Charaxes varanes (assembly GCA_024363005.1). Classification (NCBI taxonomy): domain Eukaryota; kingdom Metazoa; phylum Arthropoda; class Insecta; order Lepidoptera; family Nymphalidae; genus Charaxes; species Charaxes varanes. The sequence continues at coordinate 70,034 of JANCMC010032388.1, forward strand.
CCGCAAAAGCGTGGATTAATTAATTAATCAATATTGCAGAAAAATTTATACCTAAATACCTTCTCTATAGCTATGTGTTAAGTCATAATCATAAATAGAAATATTTCTATGTCTGTAAATAGACTAAATTATAATCTATAAATCGTCCGTAAGGTACACTGACTAAAGCTGCTTACTTTTTTGTAAAGTATCAAAATCAAATCAATGCTTAAAAATGTATTTACAAAACAGAGAAACTTTATAAATTATCTTAACCATCTATCAATACAAAACAAATAATTCTATATAAGCGAAAGGTCACCTCACATGAAATCTTGAACGCAATGGGACATAAAATGACGAAATTTAGCCAAGAGGTACTTTATAGTTAGTAGACTAAAAAAATTTTCTAAGATTTTTTTTACTAGATTAAGGCAGTCTTAAGACCTTTCCTAATTTTATAAGGCAAAAGTTGCTAGAAACAGCTAGTACAGTGCAAATCTATTTTGTAGATGATAGTATTTCTACCAAGATACATGTTAAAGCTTACATCATTGAAGATAAAACTACTTGTACTTTAGTTGCTTCAGCATCGTACGTTACAGTTGTTTTAAAGTTTTAATATCGTATATATATATATATATATTCGATTTAATATTAACCATATTAATGCAACGAATTCCATCAAACACAGATAAAACAATTTATCGCATCGAATTGGTTTAAAATGAGTTAAATATTTAAAAGAGCTGATTTTACTAAAAGCATTTTTTATATTTGAATTTGTAACAATTACGTGAGTATGTACTAACTATCCTAACTATCCTAAGTTAGTTATTCAAAACACGCGCAATGAAAAAAATCGTTAACCCATAATTCTGTTAAAAATACTTGCAAGCAATTAACCTCTTCGTGTAATCCCCGTCTCTATATTACATTTTTTGTGTAACTTTTCCAATACATAAATCAGAAATTATTCTAGCTGCTGTAAGGTGAACTAAACTTTTTGTGATTCAGAGATGATTTTGGATCAAATAAATACGGCCTTTTTATAGTTCTTCAACAATAGGCATTTGTCTGAAAAATATTTTTAGTAATTTTTTTTTTTTTTTTTTGGTAAGGCTTACACACAAACATCTCGAATTTTATTTATATTTTGCTTCGAATTAAGTTTGTTTCAATTTCCAGTTTTTAAAATAGTAAAGAAAAATAAGAATATATAGTTGCCCTTCGTCCCAAGTCCCAGTCTGCCCAAGGAAGCGTCATATATTTTTTGGAATGTTACCCTTCGTCGTTACAAGGGTTATCTAACACTGAAAGAATTTTTCAAATCGGACCAGATTAGCGCCTTCAAGAAAATAATCAAACACTTCAGCTTTATATACTAATATAAGATTAAGATCTGAAATAAATACAGTTTGAAAACAAAATACATAAAGGTAGTTCGAAGGCTTAGGCAATGAGCTACTATCTCAAATGCCAACAAACACCTTTTTGAAGCGATCTTAATATTGTTAATCGTCGATCCCCGAATCGCTGATCTTTGTGCTGTTGCACTTACCACTAGTTTAAGGAATTTCAAGTATTATTCTTTAAAATATGCAGTAACTTATACTTATATATAGAATGACAAAGAACCTTTCCAGTGTCATTGGCATAAATAATTATCTACTTTCACACTTTAAAAATAAAGGATTTAGTGGAGGGACGTGCATTTTTAGACTGTACGCACTATAGTCGCGTGAACCCGTCGATAATGACGACTTACATAAAATTTCTTCCCATCAACCTGTCTATTCGCACTTTAAAAAATATAAAATGTACAATTTATTTTAAATTCAAAGAATTACATTTTGATTTTTTTTCTCTGTGATTTTTTGATTGTATTTTTTGAAAAACAATGTACACAGTTTAAGTTTGACATCTTGTAGTGTAATTATCATTGTGCCGTTCTATTTGATGTTGTAAATATTTTAATTAGAGGTAGCGCCATGCCCTTACGATTGATTTATAATTTTAATATATAATTATATTTTATGTTGTCTTTTTACATATATTACACACCTAAACCTAGAATAACATTATTAGCGGTAAACTGCAGACGATGTGATGCTTATTATAATGTAAATTCCATTCTTTTAATTAAATATTTCTTAGCACTCATGATTTTCAGGGACTTGTTCTTATGCTGGAGTCAGACATAGCTCAGTGTTTGAAAATTTTTGTTCATCAAGATTAGAAAGTGCTACAAAACTTCGCGCAGCTACACAAAGTTCCCGGCCACACTTCATGATCTTTTAATTGAAGCTATGTCTGGCTCCGGCGTACACTAATCGTTTTTGGGGCTTTCTGGTATGGAAAAAGTTGATTACAAGTACCAATAGTCGCTTTTAAATATCTTTTTTCCGTGATGATAAATTCCGAGATGTTTATCTAAGGCGTTAAGGCGTTGTTTAATATCTCTACTTCTGAATAACGTTTTCATATTTCATTGTTATGTTATTTAACTTCTGTATAAGCAGAAGCCTTTTTTGTTATGTTATTTAACTTCTGTAAAAGCAGTTTTATGTATTAAACTGTAAAATGTGCACAGTGAAATAACATCTATCCCAACAGACTTGTGCATTGTCACTAGGGTTAAAGGCAATCTAACAAGTGAAACGTTAATGTGTTTTAGAAATTTATATTCGTGAATAAAACTAACACAGGCATTAAGTTGTCTACCTTAGGAACAGACGTCCGTGTGTCATATAGTCCTATATATTTATTTATCTCTTCACTTTCAAATTTAGTATATATGTCAAAAAATCACAAGTCTTTCTAATTACTAACAATTTTTAAATATATACAGTCTTCTTTGTTTTTGCGTTTAACAAGTACAAAAACATATGTTTTTTTTTTATTTAGCAACACGTTATATGTGCACAGGACTTTGAAATTATTGGTAATTATCTTATATGCATTCACACTTACATCTAATTCATCGTGCATAAAAGTTTTACTACCCGTTCATGATAATATAAGACAGCATAGACTGACAGACTAAGTAAGCGAAAAGTATTCACCTTTCACAGATGTGATTTAACGTTAATTTATAAATGATGTAATTAACATGAATTTGTTTGACATATTAAAAATAAAACATCTTAA
>JANCMC010032437.1:0-55398 GCA_024363005.1 Charaxes varanes
TTTTTGGGGTTCCGTAGTACTACAAGGAACCCTTATAATTTCTCTCTGTCCGTCCTTCCGTCTGTCTGCCCGTAAGGTTGTCATAGCATTTCCAAACAATTAGACGTAAAAACTTGAAATTTTCCATGTTGATAGAAAATGGTCAAAACTCATTAGGAAAATTATTTTGAACGAAATCGGGCGACAACTTTTAGAGTTATTTAACGAGAAGTTTATAGCGTATCAGATACGGAACCCTTTAATATAAGCGTCTCTTGACACGCTCTTGGCCATTTTTATGAAGGTGACTTTGGCAAGTACGGATTGCAAACATGTAGTAATTTGTGAATAGAGGAATCGGAAATCACGTGTCTGCCACAGTAATTGTGAATAATTCAAAACGACGCATTATATTTGAATGTGCAAACCAGAAAGATATAAGTAGTTTAATAAAAGATCGCAATCGGAACTTGCCGAAAACATCTTCCCAAAAATATGTTAATGGCTCTTGGAGTACTGGGTTAGGTAGGTGTTGTAATCTCGATGTCATCTTCTGTTAAGTGACAACTTAAGCATTACTTAAAGACTTATTTTCATATCTTTAATACTCGGTTGAAATACAAGCCTGTGGCCAAATTAACACTAAATTGAGGGTTCCGTAGTATTAAAAGGAATCCTTAATTTCACTCTGTCCATCCGTCCATCGGACCGCTCACAAGGTGATGATGTTTTCCAAACTATCAGACGTACAGACTTGAAAAAAGAATTTCCATTTTGATAGAACGCGCTAAAAACTCAATACAAAAATTATTTTGATTGAAATCGGATATTTATTTTTAAAGTTATTGTAAAAATACGTTTATGCGTTTCAGATACGGAACCCTTCTATATGAGCGTGTCTTGATACGCTCCTGGCCATTTTTTCTATTATTCAATCGAGTATCGAAGACGTAACATTAAAATTAACTATAAATAACAATTAAACAACCTTTCAGCCTCTAAATCCATTAAAAAAAAACATATAAGCACATAATATATAACTGAAAAAAAATGTATTATGCATTACAGGTTAGAGTTTAGTCTGGGACATTTTATTCTAATTATATTTTATTTGAAATCAATACACAATGTCTTATGAACAAACACCTTTGTTAGAACACTTGAAAGCACATACAGGGGATACCCCATTCCATAAATATTTTTTTATTATCATAGTAAAATAGCCATAAATCCTATTACATAAGGTTGTAAATACGTTACACTTATCGTTAAATATAGGTAACTATGGATATCGTATCGTAAAATATCACAAATTGATAACATTGTTATCAGTTATCATTATAAATGTAGGAAGCGCTATAGACTGTAAAGGATGGTTATTGAAGACGTTTAGTGGAGTTGATTTTTCTAAGCCTCCTCACGAAATAGCCTCATTGGCTCAACGGGTCGTAGCTTATTCAGTGTTCGGCATTTGAGTCGATCGCTAGGTTAAGTGGCTGTTACCGCGGCCAGATGATAGATGGGTGACCAATTCTAACAATGGTTTCCAAATATCGGGCGGAAGATACGTTTTAGTCTTGTATAGGAAGTCTTGAAATTGCAGAGATTATGGGGTCCGGGGATGACGTCATACGGCCCTTAAATTGCCCCCCAGACTTTGTCATTTCAGAGGACCCTAGTAATAGACCGGGATAACGCTAAGGAGAAGATGAAGAAGAGTAATCCTGGAATAAAGAAAGAGGATCCCGAGTATTTAAAAAAAAATGAAAGATTTTGTATTCATCAAAAATTTAGCTCAGTCGAGTACGGTAACCCTCCCTTTAACACGGCAGATTTATTTCACGTTATAGGGAAACAAGTTTTTTTTGTATATGACTTTATTATGTACGACTATATGACACGGACGTCTGTTTCTAAGGTAAACAAATAAATGCCTGTATTATAAGAAACAAACACCTGTAGAATTATTCTCATACTACGCATTTGTACGACCCCGAATGCGTATAATTAAATGTTATATGTTATATAATAGTATTAATGCGTTATAGAGAGAGTACAGTGTTATAGGGGGGATTACTAGCATTTGAACCGTTGAAACAGGGACAAATATATTTAGATTTCGCAGATTTGCCTATATTTGCAAAAATCTAATTTTAAATATCATCATGTACATGTTTTTTTCTTTTTCAAGTTTGAATTGTCTCGTATAGATTTTATCTTAACTATATTTTTATCTTATCTATTTGATTGACATAATGGTATCCGGCTTATTGCGTCTCGATTCTGGAAAAATTGATATTATTTCTAGAAATCATTACAAATATAAAGTTTTTGCTATACAGACACTTTATCTTGGCACATTATATATGGCTTAATAATAATGCCGTAATAACATGTTTTTTTTTAATCCAACACGCAATAAAAGGCAACGATTAAAATAATAAACTTTGTAGGCTCTATACTTTCAGCAATAAGGATGTTTATCTTCTCTTCTATATATAAAAATAAATCATTGTTTGTATGTCTCGCAAACTCAAATACGGTTGAACATTTTAAATCCTGTTTTTTTTTTGTTTCATACCTATTATTTCAGGGAAGACTTAAAGGAAAAGAAATAATGGAAACGTCCATAGATTATTTAACATGCAGAAAGAAATGCAGACTTTGCCCTACTTGAGAATACTTCAAAGAAAATTTTTAATTGACGTGGTATGTAAAATTATTATTTCGCGACACGTTGTTTGTCCGCGATGGACTCCTAAACTGATTTTAATCAAATTTGCACATCGTATGTAGCTTGATCCAACTTGAAAGATAGAATACCTTACATTTCAATTTATATTCGTAAATAAAAATGACTCACTGAAATGTATGCATGTGCATGACTTCCGAACGAATGCGCCAAATTGGATAATTTCTTTTTTGTTGTTTTGGTCATTATTAGGACAAGGTTTGAGTAATGAAAAAGGAATGATAAAGTGAAAAGGAAATGGAAATGAAATTTAAACGGGAACGGGAACAGGAACTGGAACGGGGATAGGAACAGAGAATAATGTTATAGGATAATAAAATATAGTAAATAGTAAGTAGCCCAACGTTCGGGCAGGGTCCGCTAGGTGAACTATAGTGGTTTTATAGTCGTAATCTAGAAATTATATTTGCAGAAGCTTCAAATGGCACATTAATATATTTATTTATTTTATTTATAATATCATGATTATTATGTCTAGTCACCTAGCTATGTTACTGTAACAATATACGTATAAAATGCAATATATGCTTAACAACGAGATCTATGAAATTCTTCTCCTTTAATTCTCCACTTCTTTGTTAAGAAGAAAGTTTTTTCAAGCACCTCCTTATTGTCTTTGTACCAAGATGAAGACACTTGTTTGGAAATACATGTTGATTCTTCAGTGGTATTTTCCATTGTTCTGGCTGTTCTGCCGACTCCAGGAATTGGAGTTATATCTTTTTATGTTCCAATACTTTACAAAATATGTTTAAATTCTTCTCCTTCATAGATAAATACCTTTGTAAATGAATCAGTTTCTGACTTTCATAAGTGTAATTTATATTTATCTTACGTTTCGTTACGCGAGTGTTTATAGAACAATAATTATGAATAGTCCATTTGTTATTATTATTTATTATCAAAAACGTCTAATCCCATCTACCTACGTATTTATTTTGCAATTCAACATTTAAAACACATGTTGATAGAATGCACAATTGTAAAATACTAAAAGAACTCTATGTATGTTCAATTTGTATGAAAACTTCAGTTTCGTTTCTTAAATAATTACATAAAATATTACAAGTTGCTTAGCTTTCACTCTAACGAAATAGGCGGCGACGTTTGTACTTTTAAAAGTATAAGGTATATTTCAAAGTTTATTTCATAACCGTCCTCGCCCCGCCCGAACGTGGTCAGAGTAAATATTTTGCAAAGAACTTTTCGTTATTCTTGTTAGTGTAATAAAAAAGAAGTTACTAAGTTCTACAATTTTATATTTACGCAATAACTAGTTGTTAACCGCGACTTTGGCAGCATACAATTAGGGGAGAATTTTTAGCGTGATGATATATAGCTTAATTTTTTTTTTTTTATGTTACAAGGCGGCAGACGAGCAGGCAGTACGCACCGAAGTGCCTACCGTCGCCCATGGTCATCTGCACGACTAGAAGGCCTGTAGTTGCGCTGCCGGCCCCTCAGCGCTTAGCTTTGATGACATCTTAAATATACTAGTAATTATTTATTACAATATAATTTTTTTGAAATACTGAGATACTTTGCAATTTGCAAAGCAACGAAATTGCGATCAATGTTTTATTTACGTGATTAGTATTTATTCGCGGATTTATACAGAGAAAACTGTTTTTCCAGTTTGCCATAGATTTGCTTCAAATATTAACTTTTGAAACGAAAGCTATCGTAGATGATTAACTCGCTAGTATGGCTGTTGAAGTGTAAATCGGTCCTTACGCTTTGTCCGAAATCCGTAGCGTGTGAGCGGCCCAATGCCCCCCCCCCCCCTCTTTAATTTTATTAATTTCGAGAAGAATTGTAGAAAACGGAGCAGGTAGATTACAGAGTTTTGCATCGATTTAATAATGGGTATAAATACGTTATTTTTCATAAGTATATAAATCACAGATAACAGTACAAGTGTAGAAAAAAACTTTGATTTAAAATTATAAAGTAGTAAAAGTATAGCTAAAAAATATGGTGTATTTATATATCGTTTCTAAACTAAAATTATATCTAATAAAATATTCAAAAAGTGTAAAATTTGTTGTAAAGTTTGACTTTAATACTGCAACATTTAGCTTTAGAAATACTGCTTTGAGGATATCCTCGGTTATTGGAAGATGCACTATCTCTACTAACCGATGCATTTCTGGCAATTTTGGGTCCCTTTATGCCGACACCGCATGCGGGAGAAATAGATACCTCTTTCTGCCATATGATAAAGTGTATTATACAATATTGTTATAAAAGGAAAATGATTCTTTCTATACTAGCTGTTCCTTCGCGTATAAGTACATATAAACTTATGAAAGCCCTTATACCTTCTTAAATCCCTTCCTAAGCGGACGATTACGACCTAAAAATTACCTCCTTATCAAATTCATCTTTGTACGTCACGTGGTTTTCGAGATTTCGTAATAGGTGCCATTTTGAATGAACAATAGCGATTGAATAGCTATTTTTTTAACTCTTAACTAATCATACTACTAAGTTTCTGAGCATATTTAAAAAATATGCTCAGAAATTTAGTTTTTACCACAAATATCGAGTGTGCTGTGTGCATAGCAGATTACGACGTCTGTCGAAGGACAACCTTAAGAGAGGAACTAACATATTAGATATATATGTATATATATACATATAACCCCGATCTCGGGAACGGCAAGAACGATTTTCTTTAAATTTCATATGCAGCTGGTTTCATTTTTGAAAATTATTATTAATATTTCTTTAGCATCTAATTCATATCTAAACATAATTTACAAAAAACAAAATTTACCAAAAGAAATACCAAGCAAAGGTCGGTTATCCAGGTACTAAAAATAAATCGCCGAAAAGTACGTACGCATAATTTCCGAACGACTGCACCAAATTGGTTAATTTTTTTTGACGTGTTTGTTATTGTCACGGCAAGGTTTGTATAATGAAAGCATTTCTATCTGTCTTTCTGTCGTATACATCTATATTTCCCTATCCTCTATGCGTATAAGAAGAGTGGGGTGCGTAACACTGGAACACTTAACATGTGACAAATTCGATTTTATTAGCCATATTTTTTCTTACCACGGGCCTTATATCGTTTCTCCAAACTCCAGAAATAATATTCCCGTGAAATTTCTTTAGTTGTCAATTTTTCTATCCTGTGCTCGCGAAGTATAAGAAATAAAATTAACCGGCAGAGACCCAGCAACCTTAATTATTGTAAAAAAATTAAAATAATTAAAGCATTTACATTATCAATCTTCAATTTTTAGTTTATTTATGATTTTCCAGCAATTTAATTAACATTTACTAACATGACATGACAGTCAACGTCTAACTTGCTGGGCAGAACCCGAGCCAGATGTTGAAGACGGCGTTATGAAAAATGTGCGTATGATTTATTTATTACCTACCTTGCGTACTTTTCTGCGAATTTTTTTATTTTACTTTAGCTCTGATTAACATTTCTTTTGCGACTGTATTATATTGCTTATTCACATTTTACAATATCGTATTAAATAACTTTTTTAAAAGTTGTACAATCAAGACATAAACTCCTGAATATCATTCTGATTTTGTTTGCTATATAATTATTTCTTCTGACAATATAGCTACTATTTATCATATTTTTAGTCCTTTCTATATATCTTCCAGGTAAAGGTCTTATATGTGCGTAACCTTGAAATTCGTACAACCCCAGAGGTCATACAAAAAAATGTGAGAAAGAGGTACTGGTACCCGGACGCGCCGGCCCAATTCGGCTACAAGCATGGCGCTACCTCTAATTATGTATATATAATATTAACATACTATAGTGTAACGGAACGAGCCGTGGCAAACTGTCAAATTAAAAAAGTTTTTTAGGCGGGAATAGTTTAACGTCAGATGGGTTGGAGCGGGATTAAATAAAGTATAAAACTGTATTAGATATATTATATAATAATTGTTCTTGGCTATTTTAAGTTTTATTTCTTAAAGATAGATAAATACGGCTTACATAAAAATCAGGATAAAGTAAAAGAAAGAACCACAATAATGTATTAAAGGGCGACTGTTATATTACAATTTAGTTGTTTGTAACGCTCAACCCTCACCGCTCTCCGCTCCGAGACCGGCAATCACTGAGGAAACCGTTATTCGTTTAATTCTACGCTAAGATCGATAAATAACAACAGATTCAGTCATAGACACTTTCAAAAATATATATATATATATATTTAATTTCGATTAAAAAATAAGCTATGAATCTTCTTGAATTAACTGATAGTTCGTTTATTACTTATATATTGTTAAGTATTCGTAAATTTTCAATTATTCTGCGCCATTTTTTTAGTTTTTTCTTTCATAAGAACCTTTTGACAATTACAAACACAACCGTTGCCACGTCCAAGGGAATAGGGGTTCAAATTTATATATATAGTTGAGTATTCAAGTTATACTCACATTCAAGACAGCGTCGTGAAGCGGTCCTATTTTTTTAATAAACAAAAATATAACAGTCTGTAACAGTGGCTACGTTGGTAACATTGTGGGGACTGCCCCTTGCACGTTCAATATTTAGAAAAGAAATAAAAGTGGCCAAGAGCTTGTTAACAAACGCTTATACAAAGGGTTCCGTATCTGATACGCGAAAAAGATATTTCTCAAATAACTTCAAACCTTGTCCGATTTCGCCCAAAGTAATGCTCCTTATGAGTTTCTAGTATGTCCTGTAAATATGGAAAATTTATAGTCTATCCATCTAACAGTTTGGAACTTAAACGGATTGATAGACGGACAGACCGAAACTATAAGGACCTTGCAGGATTAAGGAACCCTAAAAAAAGGGTATACCAGCGAAATCTCTCTAATGGCTTTGGCTGTTTAAGTCTTAGGATATTATAGGGTTTTTTGTGAAAGTACGGAACCCTAAAAACACTATATAGGTGACAATTGTTGTATGTATGTTACGCAATCGGTAAGGATAAAATTACAATTATAGTGTGGTGTCAAGCATCGTCTGAATACCGAGGCCGTTTCAATATAGTGAAAAATTATTTGCTATCCGTCCGAGTCAATGTCACGGATAAAGGATATGTATACATATCCTCCATGCATACAACCACAATACTGTCACTTGACCACAGACACACGCACAACCTCACACATACACATATATACACAAATTTTCACTCACACACATTGTACTTATTCATTTAAGCGGGTTATGTTTCTGGAACCTTATATATATGTAAATATAAAGTCATTTTAGTGTTTATTCTTAAATAATAGTTTTCTAGTCTCATTGTTAACATTTTCGGTATAAACGTATTTGAGAATTAAATATTTTTGTATTTTTTAAAATTATATTTTTGTATACATAAAGGATATGTATAGGCCGTGAACAGAACAGTGCCACTAATTTTTAGGGTTCCGTTGTCCTACAAACAACCGTTATAGATTCACTCCGTCCGTCCGCAAGATGGTCCCTCCCTAAGATTTCTAAATTATTTAATGTAGAGACTTGAAATTTTCCACTTTGATAGGACTAAAACTTTATTTTGAGCGAAATCGGGCGGCAACTTTTGAAGTTGCTTAACAAATACCTTTATCGCGTTTCAAATACGGAACCCTCCTAAAATAAGCGTGCATTGACCCGCTCTTGGCCACTTCATTTGTAGGACATATTGGAACTGTTATCACAGGTTGGACTTAGTATCTTCCTACTGAAAGATCCTAGAGTCCTATGAAATATACCTCTTTTTCCGGCAGCTCAATTGATTAAAATCCGTAAGGTGTTCGGTTCCAATTCCGACTCTGATAGGGTAGCATTGTACCTATTACACGAGCTTATGTAAAAAAAACTTAAATGGAGGAATAAGACAAAACTGACAGAATTTTAATTCAATTCAATAGAACCCAATTAAACAAAAAACAGCAAAAATATATCTCGAAGTCTATTCGCGGCAATCTATTTTTGTTTTCTTATAAAAAAGTTTTCCAACTTTTAAAACAATTGGCGGGAAATTTGAATTTAATACGCTCATGTTTTCTTTTTGTGCCGTTTCGTTAGAACTGCTGCAATCAGCCAGTGTCTCACACATAAAAACTTTTTACGCATAATTGTCTTGAGTTGTCTTGTAAATTTATGCGCGTGTGCGGTGGTAATTTATGTAATCAAACGCCATTATTATTTTTTAATCGCTGTGAACAAGGAAACATTACTTTGTAGTTATTTTTTTATTATTATTTTAAGTCGAAATAGTGCAATTCAGTGCTGGCAAATCGGTCTTGCTTCACAGCCGGTAGTTAACGCCAAGCGACTGTCGACCCGGAATCGTATGCTGTAGAAATTGTGTTACGTCAAATAGCACCAATGTAACTTGCATTAGGGTTGTCAGCTAGACAGAAATATGTTATACTTTTCTGGGCTTAAAATAGTTTATTCCTTTGTTCAGCTTGATTTCGTTTCCTTTTGGGTGAAGGCCTCTCCCATCGATTTCCGCTGAAGTGCGACTAACGCCAGCAAATTGCAACCGTAACAATTTCGTCGTTCTACACACACACACACATATGTAGCGGTGTAATACCATAGTTTTACACCGCTACATATGTGTGTGTGTGTGCCTGTGTGTCTGTGGGCGTGCGTGCGTGCATGTGTGTGTTTGTACAAAAATAATCTACCTCTCACGAAATCTTAAAAACCGCCTTACGTATAAATATGGCCGGGAGGTTTTTTACAATCAACAGACATCTGCTGAGGAGGAACATAACATTTCAATAGAGCCAGATTAAGGTGATCTAAGGACTCTCGCAAGTTCAATTTTACGCGGACCAAGTCCCGGGAAACAGTAATATATAAAAATATTTCTTTTTATTTGAAGCATATTTTGTCCGCGTGATTTAATAAACTCTTATTTAACCGTTCGTTAAATTGCTATGTATCGTAATCTTAGATTGCCCTTTATGAGGTGCGACCTACCAAGTACCTTACGAACTTCAGTACCCCTTAACTCGTTGATCTACTAAAACCTCAATACATGCGTTGCTACACGACTGAAGTAAATCTTTCCCCTCGCCCGATCACATTTTTCGTAACGCTCACATATTCACCCGCTTACTCCCCAAGTCAAGCCTGCGTAAAGAAGTTTTACTTCAATATTAGAAGACGACTACGTAAGACATTGAAGTCTCTGCTATAATCTCGAGCGAAGCCGGGGCTTTTGAGCTAGTTATAATATATTGCGCTTTAATCTTCCATTACAACATCTGTCAATCATACAGACGGACGATCCTTAATTGAATTGGTACAAGTCATCATGTTACATTGCTCTATTTATAGAATAATTGCTACATGAAAGATTAGTCTATGAACTAGTTGTGCCCGCGATTTCATCCGCGTGGTTCACTGAACTTTTAATCCACATAGTTTTTAATTCGTTCTACGTAAATTTATCTCACGAAAGTCGAGTGGACCGTTACGAAAATACGTGACGGATATTAAGGACAGGATCGTCAATAAACTTTCCCTTTTTCAGAATTTCTATTGGCCTTTATATCGTTCTGCATTCCACATAACGATAATCAAATCAGCGTGATCCAAATACTTAGGTAATTGTTCCTTTTCGGTCTTAATGAGATTATCGTCATGCGAAGCAGTGACGTCTATAATTGCTCGGCGGGCTGATCGATCCAACACTACATCAGGTTTATTAGTGACGATGCCTGTCAACGATATTGGATCGGTCTAGTGAGGAAATTGAGTTCTATAATCTTCATTTTTTAAAGCCGCACTAGTAGATCAAGATTTGGCTAGGCAGGGAAGGGAACACTGGAAGTGAAGGTGAGGAATTTCGTGTCCCAATATCTGCATGCGGTTGAACTTTATTGCCGACTCAGAGCGAGCAATTATTGCTACATTTGGGTTAATAAAATACTCTTTTTATCTTCTTATTAACTAGCTGTGTCCATGGCTGTGTCTAGACTTCGTCCATGTAAAATTAGGTAAAATAATAGATTCAAATTTATCGTGATGATATATAAGCATTTGGTAAATGGGCTATCAAGCACTGTAAGAAATTTTCAAATTGGACCAGTAGTTCATGAGATTACCGCGTTCAAACAAACAAACAAACTCTTCAGCTTTATATATTAGTATAGATATGGATATGTTTCCACACTACTACTACAAAATCGCTGCTATTTGATATTGTGTCAAATTGAAGTTTTTATTTAAGCTGAGACCAATCTCGTCTGTTTTGTAACGTGACATTGGCGAAATTAATTGTGCCCAGTTGGCAGCGTAAAAAGAACTGGTCAGCTATAAAAAAAGATTCAATGACGGCTGACAGTCGGAATTTTACGCTATACTTATAAATTTTTGGCTATACTTATTAAACATTTAAGTGAATAAGTGATGAGTGAAATAGGTATTTTTCCCTGTCCTAGGCCGGGACTAAAGTGTGAAGGGAAAACGGACTATCATCGTGCGTCCATGCTAGTATGTCCATGCCTATACATAGTTAGTTAACTTTCTTTTAATCTCACGTAGTATTTTATTTATATTTAATGTAAATTTTTTTCGTCATATATGACCACCACTTCAGGTCCTCGAGTATCGTAATTGTCTCACCAGTCAATATGTATATAGATAGGTAATATTTTCTATTATTCCTAATGCAAGCTTTTAATTTAAGCTTAGTAGGAGGGGAAAAAGGGAATATTAGACATACCTAAAAAGTATTCCTAACATATAACATTCTTAAAAAAAAAAGAATATGTTCTCTATCATATTAAAAAAATCAATTGCAACATTTGATCATCAGGAGAACTTATACTCTTTATAAGCCAACAACTTTTTAGTACTTGATTCTGCTGTTTTATTCTTTTTTTATTTTGTTTTTTTAATTATTTTATGCATATTGCATACATAAGATAATGAATGATATGAAGGCATCAATTGCTGTATGAATAAATGCAGCTCTTTCTAGAATCTCCCCTTAGTCAGCAAGAAAACATTGATCTAATATTAATCTCAGTGTATTGTAACACGAATTAACAATCATTGTGTTCGTTACCTATAACTTGAAAAAGATATGTTTCAGACATTAAGTTAAAAAAAAATAGAAAGTAAATTCTATTTCAATTTTAAAACCTGTGATAGATTTAAATGATATATCAAATAATACACAATGTAATTGTTACTTTTATTATCAAATATAATATATTAGAGACAGCAAAAAATATAACATACTTAATGTACATATATAAGCCAAAACAGCAGTACCCATTTCAGAAAACAATTGTTAATCATGACTTTGCTATGCTTACCAAGGAATATGTATAAAAATGGCAAAGTACAGTTCAGAACACAAAACATAAATGGAAAATAACAAAGAATTTCCGAATATTTCGGAATCGCATCTTTAGAATCGCGATCATTCTTAAGGAATCATTCTAAATAGATCATTCTTAGAGATCATTTTGTGATAAATCTTCACTAGTCCCTGACGAGATAATTAGTTTGTGTTTGTGACATTTTTCTAAACACGTTGTTGAATTAATTTCTTTTTGGTTAAATTATTATGAAAACGTTATATTAAACGTTATTTTGTAGCTGGTTATTATTTTTTTTTTTAATTGAAATAGGATCGAATCTGCAAGAGTATATTTAGTAAATTCTTTCAAAGCATAAATGTTAAAAAATTGTCTAGTTTTGCTAGACTTCAATATATCTTTAGTACTTTATAAGATATGGGAAAAAAACAAATTCATATTGATGATAAAATCTATTAATAAGAAATTCTGCAGTATTTAGGTTATTACGCACTATTGTGCTACTGTTATCCTGCCATTTACAGATCGATACATCTTTATAAACTTTATATATTCAACAAGAACATCAGTCTTGTACCGAAAACTCACGTTTTTTTTGATTTGCACTATTAAGTTGTACTATAATTTTAACAGTGCCACATTGAGAAGGAGCGTTTTATTTATGTCTTAATATAATATTTTTTATCGTATACATTATAAAATATATAAAATAAAGAAAAACACATGGAATTTAAATATAGCGTACTTGCAACAATTCCCACGTAGGAGCGAGCGGCGTTCCAAACGCGTTTGGTGGTGGACTGTATTATATCATATTATATTCTACCTTTATAACTTTATTTTGCATATGAAATTTTCCCTCCAAAACATCAAAGAGAAATAAATCTCTTTGAAGCATCATCGCTGTTGTCATATTTTCTGTTATGATTGTAAGAACGTTTTCGGTAAACAATTTACAACGTCGAATAATTGAGAATTTGTGAGATGTCTTTGATTTCAAAATTTAATGAATCTGTTACAACTTCTATAAATGGAAAAGGAAAGGAAATGTACCTGTGACTAATACTCGATATATTTTCAATTTATTTTATTCAAGTTACGTTACCTCAATTAATTTATGATGATTTATCTTTTTACCCGCTAGTCTATATATATATAGACTAGCGGACCCCACAGACGTTGTCCTGCCCAAAAGTTGGATGTTATAAAGGCCCAGGACGATAAGCATAGTTAATCTGCCCCAGAAAGATATTTAGCTCATCTTCTTAGGGTATTCTGTTAGTAGTAAGATATTTGAATCTGTAAGTTTCAGATCTATATATATACATATATATTATAGTTCTTACACCGATGCGGATCAGCTTTTTTAATTCTTTTCTTCATTCTATATGTTTGTTTTATTTTTATTATGTATTATGTTTTTTTTAGTTTAATTTGGAATTAGTTTTATTATTATTATTTTTAAGTTTTTATTCTCCCTTACTAAGGGGTAAATATCTCACATAACACGGGTCACCGACCAAGTGTTACAGAGAAAGACGAGGTGAAAAATTTTTAGCTAGTCTAGTCAGTCACCCATTCTTCTAAGCTTTAATATTTTAAACTACGCTATGGATTTTAATGCGGTTTTCAAGAATAAACAGAGTGATTCTGAGGTTTATATGTAAGGAAGTGTCTCAGGGTTCTGCTAAAAAAAAATAGAACAAAGTAACAGAATTCACGCGGGTGAAGTCTCGATTCGCAGCTAGTATAACGAAATTAAAAATAACTACCTCTTTGTTGCTCTACCCGAATTACCGCTACAGATAAATTAATTTAGATAAACTTTTTGTACTCCAATGATATAGTAATTGTTGACAAGAAATCAATCCGCACATCTGTGATGGACGCATTGTAATAAAATACAAAAGACCTCTCCCTTTTGCTCGAGTTCCATCGGACGGTGTTAAGAAGAGAGAACAAAAAAGATTATTTAGAAATACTAAAACATGTCAGTTGTCGCATTCTTAGAATACTTATGCATTTAAAAAAAATTTAAACTTGTATATATATATATATATATATATATTTATTTCTTTATTATTATTTTTTTTGGACGAACCACCACTTCATATATTTCCTTGTCCTAAAGGTTGTGTGGAAGAAATCGCTCTTTAGCGATAACACCGCCCTTTGTACTTCTTTTCTTGCTGTATGTTACTTTCTTATCTGCTAATTTCTTTTGTGGTGTACAATAAAGCGTATAAAGCCTCGCTGCGTTATAAACGGACTCAACCCTAGCCATAACCTTTAGCTGAAATGTTCCCAGCACTATTTGACATATAATTTAGTTTAAGTCCATATTGTATTACAGCCTATTGGTATCCTAAATAATATTTAGAAAAGTAGTGTTTACTGCACAGACTCACAGATAAAGTACCATGTTAGAGCTAGATTTATAGCATGTTTCATTGTATAAAGGGCAAATAAGCAGGTGATTCACTTGAGTAATTACCAATGTCAATGGACAACTGCAGTATCAGAGGGTCGTAGTATAGAAATAGAATTAGGTACCTGAAGACTGCGGTCCAAGTAGCAGTGAACATATGAGAACTAAGAAGGTCGAAGACAACCTCCTTTCTCAGTGGTCAAACATCAAAGACACCGCTAAAGAAGTCAAGATTGTCATAAAATAGGAAACGAGTAAGACGAAGAATAAAAAGAAGACATAAATCTTGTGTAAGCATTTATTGGTTAACTACTTGTTAGGTAACATTTTTGCATGTGAACAAGACGCTATAAATAAATGAGCTTAATTGAGCGAATGACGGGGCGAGTTTAGTCAAGCCTAATAAATAAAAAAGTACATACAAAATTTCACTTATCGCGGCAATTTTCAAGGATCATTTTGCACGAGGAATTATGGTGTTGTAACAGTTTGGTCAACTAAATGTCTATACGGTGTAAATGATTTACAACCTACCTTTTTGTAACACTCCAAAACGTTAAAGGTAGGATATACGACTATTCTTCTATGTTTTTTACTGCTGTTATTCTTTGCGTCTGACGCGATATCTTCTTTGTCTATAAATTAGACCTTGGTGATTTCTTAATGAATAGGGCAGTGTGGGTAGTAACAATGCGTGACTCATTTCTGTGTGTGTTTATAATTTAAGCTGAATGAATTTTATCGGCCAGTGCCCCTTGTACGGGTTTCGTATATGATTTCTGATTTTGAATATCTACGGCCATTGTTAAGTAACTTTTATATATCAGTGTCAGTTTTGCTAAGAACTGAATTTGCTTTAACTAGGTTCCGTTTCATCAGATCTTCAGGACAACGTTTCGTAGCGAGTTCACGGGGAAAGAACCCTGGATGGGTTCTTTCCCCGTTCTTCCCCCGTCCTAGTTGGACAAAGTCAAATTATTATCACTTGAGTAAAAAAGACGCGTGTTCCAATAATTGTGATTTCCGCTCAGGACAGTGTTGAACTGACAAGTCTATAAATATTCCAAAAAATGTAGAGACGAAGCACAAACGTCGCACAAAGATACAACAGTACCGCATTACAATCAATATTTACTGGGTGGAATCGGATAGCGCTGCGACCCGCGCCGTGCCTGTCGCCGGTGCCATTGTCGTCACGCCAACCCAACCGTGTCGGACGACAGAGACGTGTGATAATCCTAAGCCATGTTATACATAACAATAATCTTA
Source organism: Charaxes varanes (assembly GCA_024363005.1). Classification (NCBI taxonomy): domain Eukaryota; kingdom Metazoa; phylum Arthropoda; class Insecta; order Lepidoptera; family Nymphalidae; genus Charaxes; species Charaxes varanes. Next base: position 15,726 of record JANCMC010032437.1, read on the forward strand.
ACTCGCATCTATATACATAAACAGGCAGACATCTGTTCTTCTTATTTTTTCATTTTGATTATGTATACTTTTACATAATTTTGTATTTTGGTAATAACTTCTCTATTGTGTATTATTGTAAATTCAAAGAATTACGTTTTAATTTTTTCTTTTTTTTTCTCTATGATTTCTTATTTTTAAATAGTATTTTTTGAAAAACAATGTACATAGTTTAAGTTTGACATACATACACTTGTAATGTAATTGGCATTGTGCCGTTCTATTTGATGTAAAATAAAATATGAAAAAAAAAAAATAAAAAAAAACCAATCGTTGATTATTATTCTCAAACTGTTAGTTTGAAACATTTTGAGCTTTGTTTTATTCACCGTATTATTTCCGGGAAGGTTTTGTAGTGTATACATAAAGGAGGGTAGTTGTTCATAAGAGTATACATACAGAGACAATCGGGTAAACGAGGCAGTTGTGTTACGACCGCTGACTTGGTAACAACTATGTACATTGTGATCAGTGTGAGTACGACGCGTGCATACACTTATTTGACGAGTTATAATTACAATAAATATTTAATAATATTTACGTTGTCAATGGATACTACAGGTTTAAAACAAAAGAAAGAGAATATCCAAGATTATTTTAAAAATACCAACTAGACAGAGAGACATTTGGTCGCTACTACAGATACTTCAAATTTGCTAGTAGCAGGCGATTCAAAGTTCGGGCAGGACAACGTCTGCCGCGAAAGCTAGTTACATATATAGGGACAATGTACAAATTGTCAGCCTCGATAGCACAACGGTCGACTGATATCAAACTAAACCGATCTCGCTGGACTAAAGTCATTCGTCGTCGGTGCTCCTTACAAAAGGTATAAAAAACTTAGCACCGAGTGTTTAACACACTATATGTCTACTAGGTATCTACCTCAAGGTATTCCTAATAATAAGAAATTTTTTTTTAAGAAATCTCGATTTCTTCAGAAAGACCATCGCGGTGGCACTATTATTATGCCGGAGCCAGTCATAGCTCAAAGTAAACACTTTGTAGTTTTCAAGAACAAAAATGTACAAACACATTTTTGTTCTTGAAAACTACAAAGTTCTACAAAATTTTGCGCAGCTACACAAAGTCCCCAGCCACACCACATGATCATTCAAATGAAGCTATGTCCGGCTCCGGCATAAGAAATGAAAATAGGTATACTTTAATACAAAAGGTCATTAAAATAAAACAAAAACGTCGATTTTTAATTAGATTTGTCCTTATTTATAGAACTCCCACGAACAAGACTAAGCTGTTCTTAGTAACACCTTATAAAGTAAAATTCATCAAGATGTTTAGGCGACAGGACGTAGCAGAATAAACTTAAATGGACACAAAACATCAAACAATTTTGACTGTCTCGTCGGCAGTGACTCTGCCTTTCTCTCCGGGTGTTGTGGGTTCGATTCCCGCCTCGATTCTACCCAGACTTATATAGATAATACACACGTATTATCTATGTGTGTGATGAGTATGTATGTATGTATTTATATATTTTAAAAAAATATTTGTGTATCAGTCAGCCGTTAGTTATAACATATATATTAGTAGTTATCTACCTTGAACAGACGACCGTGTGTTGATAGGTCTATGTATTTATATTTATTTATAAACACAGATATAAAAAAAAAGGTATAAAAATGTCTAATGCCATAAAGACAATATATTATGATATATTTGTTACCACAGACAGTCACCGGATGTTGTTTGTGAATGAGAAAACACTTAACAAAGCACATTAAAAGTTTCAAACCATTAATTCGACCAATATAGTATTATGACTCACAAATATTGAAATTAATTATTTCCTGCGAATCATAAAGGTGGGGCAACTCTAGAGATATGCAGTGTTAGGGATAGAATAATACAATTAAGTGGTTGCACTTTCTCTTTATTGGTCTCAAGGGTATATTTAACACATTGCTTTTATAGGAACCCATAACTTCCATATAATAGCTGCCATTACAACCACCAATAGAAATTCATCACACTGTTATCAATGATGGTAGCACTGCTATCGCGATATTTCTTTTCTAACTCTTATTTTTTTTCTTAGGTTAATAATTTTAATACCTCCTCGCAAAAGATCTCGTGGAACTATAGGGTATTTGAGACTGTTCTGATTGTTAATTTATCTTGTATATAATAGATCATAGAGACTAGACTCTATTGTTCTCGGAATTTATGCAATGAGATAGAGAGAGAGAGAGAGAGAGAAATGTTGAAATCTATGCACATTATTTTAAAAAAATAATAAGAACATTTTGAGATATGCCTAACAGTTTCTTTGCCATTCCCGTTAACATTTTTTTAAAAGCCTCTATCAGGAGTGGATGCGTAAATACGAAGCGGATTTAGGATTTGAACCTGGTCCTAATAGATTTCAGGCCACTTTTCCATTGTCTGATAACATAACATAACAATTTGCGAGTATTGTCTCAGTAAATATTTGGGAAGGTTGACTTTTGGATCACACATCAGATCAAGCGATATTAACCCTTATTGGATGTGCCAAATAGAGTTGTTTGAAGCTGATAATCCCTTGAAGCTATATTTAATCTAAACGAACAGGATATTATTTTATAACTATTATTGCTAGTCTAACTCTGAAGTATTATCTTATTTATAAAAAGGGACAAACGGTCGGACTGCTCACGTAAGTGACTACCGACGCCCATTGACAACTGCACCACTAGGAAGCTCGCAGATGCGTTGCCAGCCTTTGAGGAATGATTGTGGACTTTTCTTTTAGTTTTTTAAGTCAAATCGCACAAAGACGATTAATACTCCGAGAGAGTTCCTGACATCATAACTCACCTTTACCAGTTTTGGAAGGCAATAAAATTTTACTCGCCTTTGCTGTATTAATACCGGTGAGTGCTTATATTAAACGAAATGTGTTTAGACGTTTGAATTAAAATACCATATTTTAAGTAAAACACGTTGGAGATATTTTAATTTGAAAAAAAAAAACAATGGTTACTGTGTATCTATTCCAAGTAATTCGGACCAAAATGATCTTTTACAAAAAAATGTATCAAGAGATAAATGGAAAGGAAATAGTTTGGTAGAAACATATTCACAAATGCCATATCAGTAGAGTTTATGAATTAGAAGTTCTCAGCAAAAGCTTTGAAACTAAGACTATGTACAAGAATTGCGCGTGCCTTCTGCCGAATAGTATATATATTTTTAATAAAAAAAAGCCGATAGATGTAATTAAGTCTGTGGTATTAGAATATGCAATAAAAAAATGTACAATAAAGTGACTTTAACATAATATTATTCGGTGGGGGCGTCGTTTTGTTTTATTAGTCTATGTTAAGTATCTTTTTCGAGACGCTTTTGCAGTTTACATAAAATACATATAATTATAAGATTGTTTTCAATGTTAATATGTATATAAAATACAAAGCCATAAAGTTGACATATTAAAAAAATAACTTAGGTTAATTCCGTCATATACTAGAATGTTATATTTAGGAATGCTACATTTTTAGCATTAATATAATAATAACCCAAAACACAGTGACTAAGCAAGGCCTGTGTATTATGTATATATTCATTTATATATATATATATATAAATGCTTATACTATAACGCGAAAATACTCTACCGTGTTATAGGGGGCAATACAGTGCTATTTTTATTCATATAACTTACTTGTTTAACCTGTTGTCAATTTGTGAACGTAATTTCTTCTCTAATGAACATCCCATTAAATGTATATTTAATTCTAAGTTTTATTACGTATTCGCAAAAATGACTTTCTTGTTGGTGATGCAAATAAATTAATAAAGTATCTTTGTTAGGTTTTTAGGCGAAAACCACTGAACTAAGATGAACTTCGGTATATAGTTATATTGGAATTAATTCAGCGGAGATAAGCAGTTCTGACCTAGTTCAGGAAGTATTTACCATCATAATACGAGTATGATGATGAAGTTATTCATAAATGTATTCCCAATAACTCATAATTGTGTCACGGCTGATCTTTACGGATTTCTAAACTTATGCTGTTTTTGGTTCTAATCCTAATTAGGCAGAAGTTCTAGCACAGCTCAAGAAGTATTTAACATCATAATACGAATTTGATAACTAAGTTATTCATAATTGGAATCTATACTAATATTATATACAAACTCGGAGGAGGTTGGATATTTGAAACCCAACGTTAGAATGGCGCCCTATCTTTTATCCGGCCCTAATAAAAACTGCTTAACCTAGCGATCGACTCACATGCCGACCACCGATTAAGCTACTAACTAGTCTTATTTTTTTGTAACACTTATATTGTGAACTACTTAAAAGAATATTACAAAACCATTTACAAAAATTCGATGCATCTAATATTATAATTGGGAGGTACTAGTGTAAGTAAATTTATTTACAAAGCGGCGTTTTCCAAAAAAAAAATGTTTCACAAGAGTGATAAATTACAGAACTTTTGATATAGTGGAAAAAGCGTAAGACACCTCCTTATTTCAATTAATACCTTTAAATAATGGTACCGTAAGTAGCTTACTTATGTAACATACATACGATGCCTTGCTTTTGTAACAACACTGACGTCAAATCGCTTTAGAGCTGCGGTTTTGTGGAACCGATCTAAATGTACCTTTCAGAATGTTTGATGCATTGCATTGCATTGTATTGTATTGTATTGTATTGTATTGTATTGTATTGTATTGTATTGTATTGTATTGTATTGTATTGCACTGTACTGTACTGTATTGTATTGTATTGTATTGTATTTTACATTGTCATTTGCAAATTAGATTGGTCTCATTAGTAAACGATGACATTCCATACTGAATTCTTCTTTTTCCTAGCGCTATCCCGGTTAAATACCAGGATCCACTCAGATTGTAGAGAGGATGTGGCTGTGGATCGAGTTAAGATAACCGATTTCCATCTGACATCATCCTCGGAACCCCCACGATTTCTACAACCTTACGACTAATATCGCATAGTGATATTAATCGGGACCCACTGTTTTACGTGGCTTGTGGGTGTGCGCCAAATCGACATATCTGAAAACCTTAACTTCTTTATGGGTAAATGGTAAATTTTAAAGGCCAGGATAGGATAGGCTATTCTTAAATTTTTTGGACAATGTTGAAAGATTCGGTTTACAGGTACTTATAATGTAGTTGCACTAACGGAACCGGATGACTGCCTATAAAGATACTATCAAGCCAATTCATTCTTTAAGGCAAATAAATTTGAAACCGGAGACAGGCGTTTGATAGATTTATCTAATCGGTAACCTTTGATTCACTTTGTATTTTTATCCTTCACATAAGTGTTTAAACTTGACATTGAGACAGAGTCCTTGCTGAGTGGGGAAAATTAAGTGAACTCAGCCAAACAATTTTTTTTTAGAGCTAAGTTCGTGAGGGTTCCGACGCCCCCTGCACTGAGAAGAGCCAGCGACAAACTCAGACGGGTAGTTTTTTGTTATCACCATTTCACAGAAACTTAAATTTGGTTAGAGCAATTTATTCCCAGGCATTGTCATCTTTAAAACAATCCATTATAATGTAATTTTTGGATGAGTCTTCGTTTCGTAAAAGTTTTTTTTTTTATGTTACAAGGGGGCAAACGAGCAGGCAGCAGGCACCGAAGTGCCTACCGGATATCAAACATAAACCAGTGCTAGAATGGGTCTCCCGTGTATCACCCGGTCGCAGCCAGAGCAACTTAACTTAGCGATCGACTCAAATGCCGACCACTGATTAGGCCACAACCTCCGACGATAATTATACGTGATAACGCCGCCGAAATGCCTCTCCATCGCTTGTTCCGCGTTCCCGCTTGGTCGCTCGGCTCAGATAGAACGTGACAATGAGTCATGCTTTTTCGTGCGTGCAGCCGGCGGTCATCGATATATAAGATTTTATCATGTGCTGAACGAGTGCGGACAACCTTTAAGTGCGATTGAAGTAATAGCCAAGTGGCTCGACTATTTTGACAAAGGACGATTCAGTTAGAAAAAAAAAACATAAACTAATTAACCAATGAACTTAAATACGACTCAAGAGCTCTACAAAAGCTTTACATATTTTGCCTTACTATTTTTGCAATAATAAGGATCAATATTTATAATATTTATTTGGGATAGAGGAGAGTGGCGGAGGCTAAGGGAGGCCGGGGTCGCATACCATTAGTGGATCGGACAGATAAAGAAATATCCCCCCAGGGAGAATTTCCAAGACTCACGGCAGCTCTGCGAGACTCTCGTATCCCCCCAGGCTCTCGGCGAGGATGAAGACTTTGATAGCGCTGAGCAACTTTCTAGACTCCTTGAGTCCACCGGAATGTTTGAAGCTGAAGACGCCGGAGTGTCCCGACATTTGTTTCTTCGCTATCTCGTATTGAGGATGAGAGGACAGACCTAAAATGATAATTTAAATATTATTGTAAGATTTTTTAAGTCCATTTGAAATTTATATTGTAACCTATATGATAATATTGTAAATAATAGCTTCATTTGTTTATTTATATATATTATTATTTTCATTCATTAACCAATATCTAGAAACTTCAATCACTGTCGATCTCCATACGGGACCTACTGAAGATCAGTTAATTTACTGAGTAGGTTTCCTTTTAGATTTATTGCATTGATTAATATTTTCATATTAGTTTTAAGCCTACAGTTTAATTTAGCTAGTTAGTTTTCTTTGTTATGCATACATATATTGTAGGACTGTAGTGCATTGATTCTAAAGTTTTTCTTATCTTAACCGAAGTAGAGTGCGTTCGGTCTAAAAATGCCCGCCCCTCCAAAGTATTTATCTTTAAGTGCAAAATAGTGTGTAAATCCAATACACTCAAGCTCGTCAATATCACTGGCGTTTAGTTGACATTGCAGTGCGTGATTGAGTTTGAGTTTAAAATAAAACGCTGCACACAAGCAAGTGTTACCAATTTAGCTGAGAAGCGTGCACTTTTAGGCTGAACGCATTGTACCACCATTTGGAAATAGTACAAAATATAACAGAAAAATTAATTAAAATATCTAATGTGTTATATTGAAAACTAGCAAGTATAAATCAGCATTGGTTTAAAAAATAGCAAATATATGAATATATCAGGCAGTCAGTCAGAAAAAAATATATATATAATAGGTAAGTCAACTCCTAGCTATAGGAGGCCTCCATACGTTAATAGACTTGCTGGTTTTGAAAATTGTTTATTACTATGCGCACAGACTCTTTTACTATTTTATAATAGTAAAAGATAGTCTGTGCTGTTGAAAATTGAACTTAAAATGTAAATTGGTCGCAATAAAAAAAATATTCTGATGATTCTGGTCATTTAGTAATTTTTTTTTAAAGTCGAATCGGGCGTCTACAAATTGACGAAATCTACTTGACTCGGCTACAATGAATTTAACATCTGCGGTAACGTGGTGTGTGAGGCGAAACACAAAGCCTACAGGAACTGTGTTAAAGCCAAAAGGATTATTAAGGATAAGGTGTTACATATTGATAGGTGAGTCATTCTATGCCTCGTGTTAATTATGAATAAAATTGAAATGTCCTATTATGATTTTTATATATCCAATGGATACAATATTCGTGTCACAGTGTTTGTTGCCAAAATCCACCGAAACGACTTTATGGAAATTATTTGTACATATTAGTTAAGTCTGAGAATCAGCTGTAAACTACATTTTAAAATCTATATGATAAAGGTGGGCCCGCGGACAAAGTCGCGGGTCCACCTCTATCTATATAATGGCGAAAGGTCAATTATCACAAATTCTCGAAAACTGCGGGACGAACAGTGATGAAATTTGGCAAGATGGTAGTTCATAGTTAGTAGTCATTTGCTAAGAAAAGATTTTTCGGTAGGGTTAGATCAATGAGATTAAAGGGCTCACGTAACTTTATGCGGACGAAGTCGCGGGAACAGCTAGTATAATATACATATATAGATGTAAGTCTAGTCTCGTATCTTTAGTAAATACGAGTTACCTTTAGAAACTCGTAATATATTTGCACATTACATATTCATATAAATGATTTTTGCCTGCATTTTAAATGTACGTCCAAGCTATATGACTATCTTAGCGTGAACGATACCTGTTCCGAGTATTTATCAAGGACAACGACTAACCTCCCGACTGATTTAACAAAATAAGCACAAAATTTCCTTTTAAACTGGTTTCATATTCAATCCTCTCAGCTCCTCCTTCAACCGACTTGTAAAGAAAGGATAGAACCGGTCAACAAATATAATCTCATATATTTAGCAACAGTAGGTGCCCGGTTCAAACCCCAAGCTCACTTTGTTACCGTCACCCTTTCTCCTAGCACATGATTATCGTTTACTTGAAGCAGAAATTGATGTCTAACTAGCTGTACGAAACATTCAATAAAGTGCCCAAGAGCGTGTCAAGACACTCATATTTAAGAGGGTTCCGTACCTGATAAGCGATAAAGGTATTTGTTTATTTCATAGTATTCCGATTATTTTATAGGTCGGCAACTCAGCTGCTAGCCTCTGATCCATTGCCCATGGTCACCGATCGTCACTTATATAAATAAAAAAATATAATAAACGGAAAGAACGTACTACTTTATATTACGCGATGGATTAATATATTCGCCGGGAACGTGTTCGATGTTAAAATTAAACGCATAATGACGCGGGAAGGTCCTCATCAAGGTGGTCAAGCTTTACGATCATTTCATCAACTTTCTTTTATTTCAGTACTAACTAAGATTTAAATTAAATGAAAACTACACTCGCGTGCAATGAAATCGATTCATAACGTATACTAGCATTAAAGATTGATTTTGCCGAAAATGGACTTGTTTATTTGAAAATTGCTGTTTTGCGAGAATAATAATAAGGCTTTCAAATGAAAAAGTTATATGAAAATAGGAATAGCCGTTTTCCGATAAAACAACCTTCTGTGCGAATGTATGGTTTGGGTTTGAATCGATTTTATTATACGCGAGTATATTAGAGGATCTGCACTCATTGTCATTTACTTTTGTTAATGTCAGTTTTTTTTTCTTCGTATATGAAAACAAATAAACATAATTTGGCAATGGGTTCAAACAATAAGAATGTTACTGGTATTAATAATAATTAATCTTAATTATCTATTTAATACATAACAATATCGAACGTTGTCCGAAGGACAATTTCGACCGATCAGCCATCGCAGTCGTGGCCGAGTCACGTTCGAAACCGTCAACGTATCAAATTAATGTTTTTTTGCTGACTTCAGAATTACGGCGCGGTATTTCCTATTGTAAATGGCTATATAATTTGGTATCGTGTATTTATAATCAACGAAAATCTAAATTTCAGCTGGACATACCTAGCGGAATATTACCGTACTGTTACGTACCTAGTTCCTTTTAATAGATGGCCCTCAACGCCAATGGCGGACTGCATAGCTCATAGCTCGTAATATTAAAAAAATATGAGTCGTGCACATTGAATTTTTAAACAATTTTAATCATGTCATAGCTTTACATAAATAAAGAAAGAAGCAAAGAGAAATGGCGAGCTATTGTCAAACAGCTTCTCTTTATAATGTGGCTACTGCCACATTCAAATCAATAAGTCGCAACATACATCAAGGTCTGCAGACCTTGACCAAGCAGGGGTCAAGACCCTCAAAATCACCAAAATTACAGTCCACTCAGCGGCAAATCCAGCCAGTTACAGTGTAGTTACGTTTATGAAATCCATTTATTTACGTACCAGTTGAATAAAAAGGGAACAATAGGTTAATTTACTTCTAACAACCTCTGATTCCTAAAAAACTTTTACATAAAAAAATTGTGCAGGTTCTAAAAGAATTGTGTGTGTCAGCTCCGACGTACGACTGGAATTTGCTCCCCCCGTCCATCGCCCTCCTTCCCCTTCCATCCCACTTCACACCCCTTTCCACCTCCTTCTCCCTCTTTTCCCCTCTCCTGCGAATCGTTCTAGTAGAGAGCTGACTGTTTTCCTGTTCTTTTATAATAAACGCATAGGTGAAAGTATTTATGTGACGTAACTTTAATAGGAGGCCATTGCCCAGCAGTGGGACACAAAAGTAAATTAAAAAAGAATTTTAATAAGAATATACGAAATCGTTTTAGTTATTTCTAATATGTTGTTTCGTATTCCCTCAACAAAAACCTAGTGCTTATAGGTGCGACGTTAGCCTATCGTAGTGGAGATTCAAATCGAGTTCCTCATAGATTTCTGTTTTAATGTTCTAATTTTTTTTTGTTATATTACAATATAGAGAAAAATCTTCGACACTGATGGACATCTGTACCTTCAGGAGGTTCCCAGATGTACAGATATATACATAGACAGTTTACTATAATGATCGTGTAGTGTAGCCGGGGACTACGTGTAACTTCACAAAGTTTTGTAGACTTCAAGGACAAAAATTTACAAACACTTTGAGCTATGTCTGGCTCCGGTATTAATAACTAATAATTATTGTCAAATTTAAAATAAAGTATAAGAAATAATCTGTGCTGTAAACAGCGAATATTTAAACAACAAAAATGAGAAATTAAAAAAAATATCTTATATATATAACTAATAATTCTGTAGGTAAATAAAATAAGTGGTCGGCAACGCAGCTGCGAGTGCGAGTGAGGGAAACGCGTGCCCGTTAGTCTCTTTTTTAACTCCTTCCCCCGTCCTTGTCACAGGTTGTAAAATAACAACGAAATGATTCACAATGTTTAATGTTTGAAAAGCGTTAACTAAAACAGTCTAGTGTGAGCGAATAACGCATTAACATAAGGTAAGACAATTACATGGAGATAAGTTTATATTTATATAATGTCATGAATCCAGCGTGAATGAGAAAATGGGAGTGACAAAGTATTAAAAATAAAATCTGACGATTTTATCAAGGAAATAATGCCAAAACCAACAATAACTTCTGGAGCGTACGTTTCAGCCGTTATTAACATAACCTTTTAGGGTTCCGTAGTACTACAAGTAACCCTAGCATTTCCAAGCTATTAGACGTAGAGACTTGAAACTGTCCATGTTGATAGAACATGCTAAAAACTCATTAGGAAGGTTACCTTGCGGTTTTCAGTTGACCTTCAACCGTTGAGCTATTGAGGCTTTGTCAACAAATGGAATACCTTACATTATCTTTTACCTGCCCTGCCAACTGTAGGCGTTACGATTTGATGCAGGCCACGTGGGATGCTGTTCGCGTTGCTGAATTTTTGGATAGGACCGTCTGAAGTGCTGTCAGCCCAATAAGATGATTTTTATTACATATATTAGTAAGAATTAAGAAAAAAACATTGATTCATTATTTATAAGTGGTTTCATTTTGGACTGCCGAGATATAGCCCATATCAATATCGACAATTAATATTTTTTGATTTGAACCGAGCCCCATTCGGATTTCTCTTTGTCATTTTACAATCGAGTTATCGAAATTCAAAAAAAGTTCACCTAAAAGTTTACAGTTGCATTCTTTGTGCGTCTTTCAATAAAGACACCCTTTTTGGCCGAACGGCCCATTTTCATTAACTTTGCTGCTATTGTATTGCAGTTTGTAAATTATTAATCCTAAAACAACTTACTTTTGTGTAAGTTGCTTTAGAATTAGGATCTGTTTTTTTCTTTTTGCCAAATAAATTCTTTTTGATTTGATTTATATTACAAGCAGAAAAAAGCTACTGCCGTCCTTGGACACCTGTCCGGGGCCGCGTACCCGTAATGGATCTGACCAGTTATCAGACATCAATAGCTCAACGGTATAAGATATGGACTGAAATCCGCAAGGTACCCGGTTCAAACCAGACTCAATAAGTTACTACCTGTAAATGTATAATAGCTTGTATTTGAAAGGAACTTCCGATATAGTTATTATGTTATTTTATGTTGATTTATTTTCGTTAGTTAGTTGCTAGTTCAAAGTCATTGTTTCTTAAGTTGTGGATGACATTGGTCCAAGAAAAAAGAAAGTAAACCGAGAAGGCCTTTGCCCGACACAAAAGGGTAATTTAAAAAAGTTTCTCAACGTACTCTACATTTGAAGTAGAGTAAAACTCGGGACCATTTTTATGATTATATTTTACGAAATACAAAATAATATCCCAGCTTATAAATGCAAATGAGAATAAGTTTGTTATTTTTTACCCCTCAACTACTCTGAGAATCATTATTTATGCATACTCACAAATATACATATATATACCTATTCTGAAAGAGTAAGGTTAATTCGGGTTAAATAATACACAGTATAGAAGAATATATTGTAGTTCAAAAATGCTTGTAACTAAAATGGCCACGAGCGTGTCAAGGTGGACTTAGAAGGGTTCCGTATCATATACGCGATAAAGGTTCAAAAACTAAGTTGTTATCCGATTTCGCTCAATATACTTTTTCCTAATTAGTTCTTACCACGTTCTATCAACACGGAATACTTCAAGTCTCTACAACTAATAGTTTGGTAATCCTAGAGACCTGGAACACGAAACCCTAACAAGCAGAATCGAATAAAGAAATTCGAGAGTTAGACGTTATTGTTTTATTATATATTATGTATATTAATTGTAATTAAAGTAGATAATTTGTTACTATAATGTCTTTTTTATCGTCTTATAAGCGGAATAAGTTTTTTTTTTTGCTTTTTTTCTGTGTATGAAGTAGACCTGAGTTTTATTAGATATAGTCTTCTTTTTTATGTCTGAATAAAGCTTCTTTCTTTCTAAAAGACAAACGCCTTTTCACATTTCAAAAAAAAAAAATTTTTTTTTTTGAGTTAGGTCGATTTATGGCTAAGCATGCGATGTGTGTTTATGTGTAATACAGTTTTTGCAAATGAGCGAGTCTACGATTCAACATGTTTAAAATATTGCGCATTTTAGTAAATGAAATGGTACTTTAGAAATGCTGCAATAGTCCTGATATGGATATAGGTTCTGCTCCGGGGGTCGTGGGTACGATTCCCACCTCGAGTCTGGGTGTATTATCCATATGTATGTAATTATATATTTCTAAAAAAAAACTAAAATATTTGTGTATAACAGGCGGCCCTTACCTATAACACAGACATTAAGATGTCTATCCTAGGAACAGACGTCCGTGTGTCATATAATCCTGTAGTCCTGTATATAACTAGCAGGGGCATTTTGATGGACTTTATCAAATACAAACCCTATTATACTTTCTTTTAGAGGTAGTTTTATACTGACCCACAAAAAGGCTACAAATAGGCAAGCGTTATAAGTTTCTACTGATGGATAACTAAACAAAAGGCTCGCAGATGCGTTGATAGATTTGTATTTTTTTTAGCACAAGGGGCAAGCGAGCAGCTGGATCATCACCTAAGTAACTACCGACGCCCTTGTATAGCTACACCGTCAGAAGGCTCGCAGATGCGTTGCCGGCCGTAAAAGGGGTTTAGGCCACCGGTAGCTCTCACAAGCCGAACGAAACGCGACAAAACTACTATCACTTGACGTGACAGCATTGCCGCTACTTCACTCTGATTTTATGTTATTAGAAAGAGGTACTGGTACACGGACGCGTCGGCTCATTTCGGCTGCAGACCAAAAGGACTACAACTGTGGCTCTTCCTGTAATTATAGAAATAGATGGGAGTAAAAGAAGGAATAGAGTAAAAGGATATAAAGGTACATGGAAAGGAGAAAAAAGATGCGGATACTTCTGTCACGGATGCTGTAGGGAGAGTGACAATAACAGTTAGGGTAGTCCAGGGTCGCGTACCCTGTGGATCATATTAAAGTACAAAATATTAATATACAAGTAAACCAGTACTAACATTGTGTGTTTTATCAGTTCTCCGTGATTAGATCAGCTCCAAACAACGGCAGTAAATTGTTAAAATAATTGAATTATCGCTTAATTGAGGTTTAAATTAAAACGCCGATCCATTTTGGTGAGTGGATTTGAAGGGTATTTATTTTTGGAGTAATAGATAAAATGATGATCAAATTTTAACTTTATAACCTTGGAAAACCGGAGGATTCTATTTATTCGAAGACTATTTGTTTATAGAAAATGCTAGAGATACTGTAGGATAAATCTTTCTCGTCATTACTCCAGTCGTGGTTTATAACCAATTGTCTTACGGATTTCAGTCCATTCTTCCCCTGTAGAACTTTTGAACCTTCTCGATTTGTGTCACGTTCTCCGTAGAGAAGATGATAATCTTGAGAAAACTGTGATAACAAGCAAAGTGAAAAGGGGCAACCTCGTGGTCGCAGTCCGATGTGTTTGTTGGATCAAATTCGCACCGAGTTTGACATCAAAACATATGTTGCCATGTTTGCGTGACATAAAATTTAAATAGAATTCAAAATTTTATCTATTTAGTTACAAAATTAAAACGAAAATACTGGTAACTGGAAGACACTAACCCTAATAATAGGGACTACAACGTAGAGAAATAGAGAGAGTAAAGGCGGTGACAACGCGATTGAAGACAGAGAGAAGCGACGACGCAAAGAGAGTAAAGGCGATGAAGTTTCGATTGGAGACAGAGAGAGACGACGACGCAAAGAGACTATAGGTAGTGACGCCACAATTGAAGACAGAGAGAGAGGACATCGAAAAGACAGTAAAGGCGATGACGCCTCGATTGGAGACAGAGAGAGAGATGACGACGCGAAGAGAGTTAAGGCAGTGACGCCATGATTGGACTCACACAGAGATATGACAACGTAAAGAGAGTTAAGACGGTGACGCCACGATTGGAGACAACATGACACAACGATGCAAAGAGAGTAAAGTTGGTGATACCAAGATCAGAGAAAGAAAGAGAAATTGATGACGACGCAAAGAGAGTAAAGTCGGTGGTTTAATCTCCCGCGTTTATCAATAAAAATGGCGCCGACGAAGTTAACCTTTGAATTCAGATAGCTGACCCAAAGAAATAAAGTAGCAAACACTTATCATACGCCAGTAGTTAATAGAGTTCGAGATATTCAAATTATATACAGTCTAATCTATTCAATTAATTACTATGGGATTGATTTAAATAATCAAAATTCAAATTTCTCGATTGATAAGGAATTTCATTCGGCTAAGGTAATAAATAAGATGCTCGTAGACGAGGCAACGATTATGTTTCGACTAGTTTTATTACCGCGGCTTCGCTTCGATGACCTTTACATTGTAATAGTAACGTAATGTATTCGATCAAGGGTCAGCAACGCATTTATGAGCCTTCTAATAGTGCAGTATAAGTAGTGCATTCATGACGTAGGATCAGGTGTGCTGTCGTTTAAAATTATTTATGAGAATTCTTCAAACTTCCATACTGCTGTGTAAGAATTTACCAAATTTGTTGAAAGTCCTCACAAGCAGATGGGAACCTTTTTTATTTAGTCGTATTTATTATGTCCACTCTATCATGACTATATAATTTAACTAATTTTTAGAACGATTTTCCTATAAATTATGCTGTATTATATTCTAAGGGAAAATCTTTCTACAAAGTTAGTGATGCTTCTTGAAGAATTTAAAATCTTTCGAGAAATAATATGAATAAAGTAAAATAGACGGGAATCAACTAGATCCAGTTGTTTTTAGTAGGATATCTACTTTAGGTTTTCATACTGACAGCGCAACCTGGACAAATTTATCAGCAAACTGTCTACGAACACCTTGAAATATACACACAAAATTTGATCAAAATCGGTCCAGAGCAGAATTTTAGTAGGATTAGGGTGATATAGGCTTGTTTAGTCGACTTTTATATATAAAGATAAGCGTATTCAAATTAATTATAAAGTCTACAGTTCGCATAATGATATAATAAAATTGTAAATTGATTGTAGAATGACTGTTGATTCTATATTTCGATTTAGAATTGGTCATATCATTTCATATTAGTGCAATAAAATGGTAATTACTTATTTCTATTCGAATCGATGTTAAACATTTTAACAAGTTTGTGAATTTTGTTTTTATTTTATAACACAAATATGTAATGTATTTATGGATAAACATATTTGCTTTAACTGAGAAATTTTAAGTGATCATGGTTGTGAGCAATAGGCGTAGAGAATATAATAGTTATATATTTTTTTTAAATTAGCCTATTGTGTCCTACTGCTGGGCAAAGGACCCCACCTTCTTGATCCATCTTTTTCTTACCCGGGCCAATATCATCCACAACTTTCCCGCAAAAGTATCGATCGATCGAGTCGTCGGCCGAAATAGTTCTTAGCTAAAATATCTTGGCGTCTGTCTTAGATCACTAAATCAAATACCTAAAATGAACATTTACTCCCAGGGGGTGGATCTTCCTTTATCTGTCCGATAACTGGTCCGATCCCCTACGGGTACGCGACCCCGGAGTGCCCTAGCTGCTATTGTCACCCCTCCTATACCGTCCTTTATCGATGTTAAGAAGAAAATAGTCTACAAAATCCTTTAACGTCTCCAACGCATCTTCGAGCCTTTTGGTAGTGTAATAGTCAATGGGCGTCGGTAGTCACTTAAGTTAGAATTAAGATAAGATTAATGCTACCAGGATTTACTTACATCCAATGTATAAGCTTTCATGCTTATATCAATGATAGTAGAATGAAGAAAATGTTAATCTTAAACAGTTCCACAAAAAAGCCCGCGACAGCATATATCTATATTTTAATGTTTAAGCTATTAACACCAATAGTGAACCATTATGGAACGGGAACGGGGACAATATTATAGGATAATAAAATGTAGTAAATAGTAAGTAACTCAACGTTCGGGCAGGACAGCGTCGTCAATATTGATAGAACAACGAAACGTTCATCAAGTTATATAAAGTTGTAAAAAATATTAAAAATTTTCCCGATTAATTGTTATTTACAAGATACATATGTATTGGAAACCAAATTGAGGACGATGTTGATGCCATTGTAGCCACCGCTACATAACGAGTTGGCGATGATGTCGAGTGGAAAGGTTACAACCAAAGCAAACTAGATGGCGCTGTACGGACAGATCGACGGACATGGTAACGCTAAAACGCTGTCGCGTGCTGTACAAAATTGAAGTCACGCTAGCAAAGTTTCTACGTACGATATCGACATGTATTTGTTTGTATGTAATTGTTAAGCTAGGACCTTTTCGAATTTGAATATAACCTAAAATAGCTATAAAATACTCACAAATGACGTGAAGAGGTAGTGATAGTTTTCATTGTTCATCTGCAGTTGTAAGATCTGTAAGAAGCGGAACAATTGCTTTAGAACAAATTTGAGCATAATTTAAAAAATTTGACAAAGTCGTTATAAATGTAGAAGATGCTGAATCACCGAACATCTGCACGAAAGTTGTACGCTTTTTTATAACTGAATTTCCCTATTTTAAAAACATGCTTATTCCTGAGGCGTATTTTTTTCTCTTTATTGCACAAATTGAATAAAAAAACAATTTTACAAGTAGGTGAGCTTAACGCTAAAAGCATTTTCTGCAAGCTCACCTAATCACGGACGTACAAGAAAAACAGTGCAACAAAATATTTGAATGTAACTGCTCTTCGTTAATCAACTAGGATTCTCTCATTCCTCGAATACTATTTTAGTTTAATTTATTACAGTTGAACCTGAATTTTTTTTAAAGGTATAATGACTTTTAAAAAACTTTATTAAAATAATGAAAATTACGTACTTGAATTTAACTGCTCTTTTAGAAAAATAGAACCCTTATGGCATAACATCGTTATCCGTCTGTATGCCTGACAGGAGCCTCTTGCAATTTTACGAAGACAAAGACGCGAGCAACAGCTAGTTATTAACAAATAAATAATAATAAATAAATATATACAGGACTATATGACACACGTGGACATGCTCCTATGGTAGACAACTTAATGCCTGCATTATAGGTAACAGACGATGCTTGCGTGTATTTATTTCGTATATATCATTAAAAGCCATTGTATTTTTTATAAATTAATTACCGTATTTTTTTTTAATGACAAAAGGCAGCAACTACTAAATCCGGTTTTCTTGGATTGTCCAAATCATGATATCCTCCTTGACTACTTACGACTTAAAACTTACTTATCAATTAAACTAAAATGTGGAGGCAGGAGATTGGGCGCTACAAAGATTGAGATCCCAAAATAATCACAACATTCTTTATCAAATTTCAGCGAAGAAATGTTGTCAAAAACTTCAGTGGAAATTATGAAACCACCTTGCCATTAGAAGATTTTTCACAGCAACAACTTTTGAAGTTATTTAACAAATAAGTTTATAGCGTATCAGAAGGGTTTGTCATAAGAGTTTGATTTACGTACAGAATTATATTCCTAAGTTCATAATTACTGCTAAGTTAGGAATGAAATTCTGAAATTAGGAATATATGTATAGCTGAATGGCAGAACGATTGTTATTGCATAAAACCCAAAGACACAATTTACACAAATAGTGTCAATTTATGCTATAAATTTGAACTCCAGAGTAATAAATTGTGGAAATTCTAAAACCGTTTTATTCGTCTCCTTTTATCTGTCACGTAAATATATTTATTTCAACGTAAAAAAAGAGAGCAATGCTCAAAAAATTTGTAAAATAACTTTGTTTCAACAGTTAACCAAAGAAATTCCATTTTTGTAATCAAAGGGGGGTTAGGGAGCAAGGAGACTCTGCTACGTAGCTCCGGAGAGATTTGTCAGAGCACCGGATCCAAATGTGAGAACGGCTGTGAGTATAATATATTATTGATATTTAAAGGACATGTGAAAAATACGCTTACATATTGTTGGAGCCAGACATGTGTTTGTACATTTTTGTCCATGAAGACTACAAAGTATTACAAAACTTTGCACAGCTGCACAAAGTCCTTGGCCACACTACATGAGCATTGAAATAGTCATTCAAAGGAAGCCATGTCCGGCTCTGGCATAAGGCACATTATACAATCACATTATACTACATCTATACTAATAAATAAAGCTGAAGAGTTTGTTTGTTTACTTGAATGCGCTAAACTCAGGAATCGCTAGTCCGAGATAAAATTGTTTTATTCTAGATTTAAAAGTGTAAAGAGAAGGGTTATCTTTAGTAATAGTGTCAGGAATAGAGTTCTGAGAGTTTAGAGCCTTTGTTGTTAAAGAAATCAGGCTCTAAAAACTTTGCATCTTCTATTTATAATAGAAGATTTCTGTATTTTTGAGTCCAGGGAGTGAATTTTCCTTTTTATCTGTTCGATAACTGGTCAGCTCTACTGCGGGTACGCGATCCTGGACTACCCTACCTGCTATTATCACTCCCTCTACATCGTTCGTGCAGTACCCGCATCCTTTCTCTGCTCTCCATCTACCTTTATATCCTTTTACTTAATCCCTTTCCTTTACTGTCTTTCTTAGTAAAAAAACTAAACGTTTTTCGGGTTTTCTCAAAAAAGTGTTTTTTTGAGTTGACCCCCTTTAGATCTAGGTGTGCGATATATAGCCCATAGCTTTCTTCGATAAATGGGCTATCTAACACGGAGAGAATTTTTCAAATCGGACGAGTAATTACTGAGATTAGCGCGTTCAAACAAACAAACAAACTCTTCAGCTTTATATATTAGTTTGGATTACTCACGCGAATCCATTAGACCATTCAAAGTTATCAAGGAGGGACCATAAGGTGTATCCTATCACGCTGACATTGTCTTCATTGATAGAAATCAGGACCTGAAAATGTTTTGCTGGGTTACTGTAGGGAATACTAGCTGTCACTCGCGACTTCCCGTTGAATTCAGATTCAATAAGTTTTATGTGACCTAACAAGGTTTAATAGGATCCTACATGTAGACGCATGTTAATGCATAACACTGTTTTTTGTTTATGTTATACAAATTTGTAGCACCGATTATTTCTATAATAAAAAAAATAGGTGAAGTAAACTATAATTATTCAAATCACTTCGGACATCGATAATACTGCATTTAGCGAAAGTAAAGTAAACCTGTCTCATTAATTTTAATTAATAATTGAGACACGGGGGAAGCGGGAGTATTTGTACTTAGGAACGTTATATTCCAAGACCTTTATGTATAAGAATCCTGTTCCACATAAAATACTATACTTGGAACTCTGTAAGAAAGACATATCTTCAATTCCATAAATCAACAGAGCCAAAAAAACCTCAATAGCGCGACAGTTGAGATGATGGATAATTTTAAAGGAGACGGTGCCAACCCCATACCCATGGGACTACTATCTTCTCCTGTCACAAGCTTTACACTTACTAGAAGATACAAGCTTTTAATTCAAGCTTAGTAGGAGAAGATACGGTAATATTAGATACTAGCTGCTTCCCGCGATTTTGTCCGCGTAACGTTGACCTTGCGACAGCGCCTAGACCTCCCTAATATGGCGCTATGGAAAAATCCATTCTTAACTGACGTTTACTAACTATTTTCCTCCTTTACTACCTCCTTATCAAATTTCATATTTGTACATCACGTCGTTTTTGAGATTTCATGTTAAGTTGTATATAATATACTATTTGTTACCCGAAACTTCATCCGCGTAAAATTAGGCGAAATTTTTTACCGTAATAATATATAGCCTATAGCCTTCCTCGATAAATGGGCTATCAAACACTGAAAGAATTTTTCTAATCGGGCTAATGGTTCCCGAGATTAGCGCGTTCAAGCAATTAAACAAACTCTTCAGCTTTATATATTAGTGTAGAGTATAGATAGATACCTAAATTTTTTCCTTATATTCTTTAAAAAAAAGTAATTTATAATATTGTGAACAAAAATCTGTAGCTAATCTAAAATCGTTGTGGTCTGCTTTAAGTCTGGGTTTCGACAAATATCTTAATATTCAAGGCCGACGAACCAGCAAATGGACTACGATAGAGCATTTTACTTTCATAATTCAATCATTACAATGTCAGAAATGTACAGTACTGTACTTTAAATGTATTCTATACAGTAGTTTACATAACGGTGTTGAATTTCGCAACTAATCAAAAATGTCAATACAATAAAAACAAACATAAATGCGCATATTTTTCGTTGTACACACGCCTTGACACCACGTGTAAACCGCGTATCGCATTACGAGAAATTCGCGCGGTAATTAAATATGTATAATTTTATAGCGAGCCTAATCGAGTTACATAATTTTATCGACATCGACAAACGAGATCGGGAAACGTCATTCGCGCGTCACTAGGCGTAATCGGCCGGTTATCGTACGCCGCGACTCAGTTCAGGCGAACGTTCGGTGCGTCTGACGCGCGCATTGACGGAATTGCCGCCATTCGAAATTTGAATTCGCACTTCTTTTTTTTAACTCACGTTTTCTTCTTGACGGTGTAAACGGCCAGTTCTGTTTGTGTTTTGAGGTTCTTTATCTGTGTTGTAAATACTCTTTGGTGATTTTTTTGCGTGAACGTTCAAAACTATTATTGGATTTGCAATATCGACGGATTTCGAGAAAGGTAAACGCTGCGATGTATTTATGTTTGCGCTTGTTTTATTGCCACCAGATCTGTCCTTTAGTGCGTTCTCGCGTGGTGGCAACTAGCTATGCAGTCTAAGGTGGTTTACGTTTGCCTGGTAACCAGAAATTTACCCCAAATTGCATGAGATTGGTAATTTGGGGTACCTAACATCAGAACCTATACATATTGTCAACTAAGAAAGATATTATAACCAAGAACTCTTACAAACTTTCAAAGTTAATCTATTCAACCAGTCCTAGAGGTTTTTCACGTAATACACATTAAATAAGGGCAACTTGAATTTGAATTTATTAATATTGCATTCGTATTGTTACATATTAACTAGCTGTAACGCTCGACTTCGTCCGTGAATTCTGTGATTTGGCTAAAATTTTGGGGGTTTTTATTTTTTGTGCGGAACCCTAATTATTAAGCTAATAGCATTGTAACCTACCTGTTACACCTTATAAAATCAGCTCTCTACAAATGAAAGTCCCGCCAAAATCAGTCCGTTTCAGAGCTTACCCGAAACATACAGACAGACAGACAGGCAGGTAGACCGACACACAAACAGACGAAACTGTTTTAACTTGCGTTTTTATTATAGGTATCGTATATATTCAATTAGTAACAAAAATAATTTGGACGTTTCAAACAGACCCTTCAATTAATATGTATTTACAATAGCAAATTAATAAAAGTAACAGAATGATTAAATTATAAATAATGACAGAATATTCGTAACAACACAAAGTCCGCGTTTGTCGGCAGTCTTAAGGTCACGGTCTCTTATCGTGGTCTCTTGTCGCAGTCTCTTGTCGCGGTCTCCTATCACGGTGTCCTGTTGCGGTCTTCTGTCGTGATCTCCTGTCGCGGTCTCCTGTTGCGGTCTCTTATCGCGGTCTCCTGTTGAGGTCTTCTGTCGCGGTTTTCTTTCTCGGTTGCTTGTCTTGATCTCGTTCGCCTACCACTAGCTTTTGTATTTTATTGCATATGTTCATCACCCGGACACTAAAACATTGAAGGTATACCATTACTTTGATTTATTTACTGGAAAACTCCGAGTAAATAAGGACTCTACTGTTCAAGACTCTACTTCTCAAGGATAATATACACTCTACTGTTCTAGAAGAACTACCTTATCTTTCTGCTCTATAAGATATGAGTAGGATTGCTTAAAATTTCTAGAGAATTCGGGTTAGAGCATTGCAATTTATTTTGTTATTGGGGTTCCGTAGTCTTACGAGGAACCCCATATAATTCCGCTCATTGTGTCCGTCCGTCTCTCCGACCGCAAGGTGCCCCATCCTAGTATTTAGCTATATGATATGAAACTTTATATGATCTTTGCATAAAGTATTTTTAAATAAAAAGAAAACCGGCTTCAAAACACACCAAGGAACAAATATACAAAAAATAATTAGTACTTTCTTACGATTACATACTAGACACCTACTCATATGTTGAAGTCGGTACCAAGCCAAAAAGTTTCCCCGCTAAATCGAATGCTGATGGTACTAACTTCAACACATGAGTAGGTGTCTACTGAGTTATCGTAAGAAAGCACTAAATTTTTTTTCGCTTTTTAGTTCCTTGGTTTCTTTTGAAGCTGGCTTTCTTTTTATTTAAAAACACTTTTTTTTAAATTTTGATTGGGAAGTACACGTATTTTATCTACAGGTGAGGTTTCGGAATAAATGAAAACACAATCAATGTATGTATGTGTATAGAATATTGTAGATTTCTCAAAAATCGCTACACTGATTTTGATAACATTTATATGGGACCACAAATAAGGACCATCAAAGTCGGTTCGTAAATGGCGAAGTAATCGCGTAACATACATACAAAAAAAACAATCATTTAGAATATCCTCCTTTTTTGAAGTCGGTTAAAAATTAAGGTTATGTTGGTTTCTATATCGTATTAGATAATATCTGTTATGGACTCTAGGTTGCGTTGATCCGACATGTTTAATTCAGTTCGCGCGAACCCGCGTCCACTAGAAAGTTATTCCGTCTAGACGCATTCGTTATACAAAATATACAATATAGGACTATATGACACACGGACATCTGTTCCTAAGGTAGACAACTTAATGCCTGTGTTATAGGTAACAGCCGCGTTTGCAAATCTAATAACGTCATAAGCGTCCACCGACACATCCAACCTTGTAAAGTTACATAACCCTGTAAACGAGAGAATAATGTATTAAGTACATAAGAAAACATGATTTTACATTCAATTGAATTGAAACATTGTGTTGCAATCCTTACTAATATTTTAAACTAGCCGTGCCCGCGATTTCGTCCGCGTAAAATAGGTGAAAAAATTCATATATAGCAATTCATAAATGGGATATCTAACACTGAAAGAATTTTTCCAATCAGTAGACCAGTAGTTCCTGAGATTAGCGCAAACGTTCAAGCAAACAGATAAACAAACTCTTCAGTTTTAGGTATTAGTAGTATAAATAAGATGTGAAAGTATCTCTGTAAATGAATATAAATATAAAAACTTTCCTATTTCTCAAGTTGGACCAAATTCCACATAAATGCCAACTTTCACGAATATACACGAATATGCATAGTGACACAGAATTTTTTATATATAATACAATATTGTTCAATATTGTACTAAAAATTGTTTTTTTCCTAAGGTAGCATGAGGCCTAAATACATTCATTCATTTATTTGAAATCATATAATGGGCAAGAAATTATTGATATACTGTATATGACATTTTTTCAAAGGAAATAGAATATTTGTCTTTTAAAATAGAGCATCCGAGTCTTAAGGATTAGTAATAAGCCTAGGGAGTTATAGAGTTACTTTACTGGTTGCATTAACAACAGGGCCTTAAGTCCTACTGGCTCGAAACCCGCACGGTCAATCCATGGGCATTACTAAGAAATCCGTCTCTTTTAGATTTCAACTTCAAGTGCTACGTGAGTTAACCCATTTATGGAAGATGACACACGAACCAAAATTATTAACATTCCTCACAATGGTGTCTTAATTCTTGGTATATCTACATAGAAATACAAGGTAAGTAGCTTTTAATTAAGTTAGAATTAGTTAGAACTAAATCAATTTTAAATAATGCAAATATGCTTCTTCTTCTTCCTAGCGTTATCCCGGTTAAGTACCAGGGTTTTTTTTTTATCTTACAAGGGGGCAGACAAGCAGGCAGCAGGCACCGAAGTGCCTACCGGCGCCCATGGACATCTGCACGACCAGAAGGTCTCCGCTTTGCGCAGAACGAATAATTGGCAAAACTCTCACTCCAAAGGTAGAAACGGATAACTTTGCTATAAATTTGGAACGGTAAAGTTATCTGCGGTTCATAATAATTGATTTATGATTGGATTCTAAAGAGATGCTGCCACTTTTTTTCTATACAACCTTCTTTCTCGTGTTGGCAAATTTAGTGCAAAAAGCACTTGAGTCTTTTTTTACCAATTTCATTACACAAATTTAAAAGTAGCTAATTTTTGGAGTTTCGTTTCCCCATATCATCCCACGTAACATCCCACGTAAATAATTGTAACCCCAAATTGCAAACTTCATAGTAAAACGTTACAAACATATAAATTGAAATAAAATCGTCATTATAAAGAGTGACGCCTAATTCTATCAATTACATTTTTTCCTTTAAATATGGTTACAAGTATATATTAATTATCATTATTTAGATTGCTATGTTCACTCGTTAATCAATCATTATGAATGTGATTTGAATATATCAATAAAACGATGCGATGGAGCACGTTAACCTGAACACATATATTTTTTGTTGTATTCTACTCGTATATAAATTTAAATTTAATAACGTCTTATTTTACATATTTAAATATTAAAATTTGAGTTAAACTCAGGCTATTAACATTCAGCACCTTTTTAACTTTTGTACTTATTTAATACTATAATTTATTGTGATACACTATACTTTACTACTATATTTATAACTATTCATTCAAATATATTCACCTTTTACTTTGTCTGGATGGTCTGGAAGTCAAATATTGTTTACTGGCTTGGCTCAGTGAGCAGGAGGGAGTATGAAATTTGGTCTGGTATGCGAGTGCTATTATTTTTATAAAATTTGTATTATTAATACGTTAAATTAATTAAATAAAACCTCGCGCACACTAATCCCAAACAATTTACATACACATTTTATTATAAGATTGTGTCAAAGCATAGTCGAGAGGACCGTATGTATATTAATTGTCAAATATAATAATTTCGTTGTTTTTCTAAAGATTTGTGGCCGAATTTCAATGAACTGGCGATCCCTATAAATAACTATCTATTTACTTACGAATAGTAAAATTATGTTTAATTTCAAATATCTGTATCTTCGAGGAAGGCTATATATTATTACCTTCTTTTCTCACTTCATTTTACGCAGACCAAATCGCGGGCAACAACTGGTACGTTATATATGTATTACAAAAGATAATTGGTGACTTTTAATTAAAATTATCATTCTTAAATTATGTAACACGCCAGCAGAATTAGTAGAACATAAAAAGAGGGAAAATTTAAAATAGTTACTTTTTTCATAGTGACAGAGAAATAGTTGAAATTTTTAGATTTTGTAACGGCTTATAATTAAGTAAATTAAAGTTTAATAACAAATGCCCCCCCCCCTTCTCTTACCCTGGATAAGGGTTCTATCATTCCGGGCATGCTGCGCATAATCTAAGAAAACTGTTTTTAGTTGAGTTCATTCGGTTTTAATGATTTTTTGCCCGCTCTTTCCACCGTTCATTGCGCCTCTGACGCATCAATTGATCGTTGTAGATCAGAGTTTCAGAGATCTGTGAAGCTGTTAATACAATAATATCAAAATGTTTCAACAGAACGATCTTGTTCTTCTTCCTAAGGTTATGCCGTCTAGTATCAAGAGTCCGCTTAAATTGTAGAGGATTTGGAGCGAGTTAAGATGACCGACTGCCGTCTCATGTCATCCCTGGAGTCTCTACAATCTCACGACTAATATCACTCAGTGACATTAATCGGGACCCAGTGTTTTGCGTGCATTCCCAAAACACAGAGGAGGTCGGATGTTAGAAAACCAGTGTCAGAATGGGTCATACTGTCACGTGTGAATCTGACATAATTTCAGAATAGTTTATCTTTATCTACAAACATAAAAGCAAAAGGTTACTTATCACGGATTTTCGAAAACCAAACTAAGTATATATTAATATGTAAAGCTGAAGAATATGTATGTTTATTTGCTCGAACACGCTAATCTCAAGAACTATTGGTCCGATTTGAAAAATTCTTTCAGCGTTAGAAAGCCCATTTTCCGTGGCAAGCTATAGGCTGTATATCGTCACGCTAAAATTGAATATATTTTTGTAAACTAATTTTATGCGGACAAAGTCGCGAGCACAGCTAGTAATTTATAAGTAGTAGAAATCAGCAACGGATTTTTCGATAGGAGCATCATAAGGAGGTCTAAAAGTAAACTTAAATAATAAATATAGATTCAGCAGCCATTGGTGGAAGTCCATCACATTGTGACACTGGCGAACCTTTGTGGATTTGTGCCCAGCATATGGTAGGAAATCCTTATTTAGCTTTGCTAACTTCTTTCGTATCCACTACTCCAGTCATTGACGCAGGGAGAAGAAAAGGAAGAGCTGGCAAGATGACTTTGACGACAAAGACTTGGCCTTCAAGTAGCCCAGGATAGCAAAGAATACTTTAAGAGGGAGGATGTCTCTGCCCAGCAATGGGATACTATATTCATCAAAAAAAATCAGGTTCTAACCATAAACAAAATGTATGAGTAAAAACTTACTTGAATGACAAAAGATGTGCGCTGAGTAATCCACCAACGATAAAAGATGGCACATTGTTTGAGTTGCATCGCACGAACAACTCAGGTTAATATAATTTGTGAATCTTAAGGCGAGATGAATTCTTGTACTCCTTTATTTTGCTAAAAACTAATAATTAAAGTAGAATTTTAATATGGCTGCCCCCATTTCAAATTAAGTATGGACTTAAAACTAAATTTTACCGGAGAGCGCAAAAATGTAAAGTAGATCCGCCCTAGAACCATCCTTTGCAATTTACGCGGAACCTGGTACTAGACCGGGATGACGCCAGAAAGACGAAGAACTAATCG
The DNA here is from genome assembly GCA_024363005.1 of Charaxes varanes. Classification (NCBI taxonomy): domain Eukaryota; kingdom Metazoa; phylum Arthropoda; class Insecta; order Lepidoptera; family Nymphalidae; genus Charaxes; species Charaxes varanes. Next base: position 43,338 of record JANCMC010032437.1, read on the forward strand.
TTATGTATATGAGGGAGGTAAATCTATTTGTTTTCTTTTTTAATAGGATTGTCCACACGTTTCGAGAACGCTGGAAGAGTTCTACACGGTGCGTTGCCAGGTGGCCGACATGCGCAACTTGCACCAGAGTCTGGACGAGGTCACCGTCAAAGATACCCTCGAGGGCGACAACTGCTATACCTGTTCCCAATGCTCGAACAAAGTGCGCGCTGAGAAGCGGTAAGATAGGGCGCAAGTCTATTATTTATTATCGCTGAGTAAAATTCATTTAAGATACTAATAATAGCTGTTTTTTAAAACGTAATTAAAGAGTGAATAATTCAATAAATATAAAATTGATATTTTACCTTAGAAATCAAGGTAAAACTAGGTACTATTGGATTGAATTTGATATTTTTTCGATTCAACAGATTGCTCTTATGAATTAATTTGAATTGTTAAAATTTGCCACGCTAGTATGTCCATGCGTTCCGTACATAATTAGTTAACTTTCTCTTAATCACACGTAGAAGATAATTGATATTTACATTTAATGTTAATTTTTTCGTCATATATGATCATCTAATATCAGGTCCTCAAGTATCGCAAGTGTCTCACCAGTCAACCTGAATATTTTAACTTTTCTATTTCACAGGGCTTGTTTTAAAAAATTGCCCCGTATCCTGTGCTTCAACACAATGCGCTATACGTTCAACATGCTGACGATGCTCAAGGAGAAGGTCAACACGCACTTTTCGTTCCCCATGCGGCTCGACATGTCCGGCTATGTGGAAAAACATCTGATGCCAGCCCAATATCAAGGTACAGCTAAACATCAAGTAAGAAACAACTTTATTAATGGTATTACATAGTTAAAAAAAATATTCACTGGCCCGTTGGCGCAGTGAGCAGTGACCCTGCCTTCCGCTCCGGCTTTCGTGGGTTCGGTTCACGCCTCTAGCCTGAGTGTATTATATATACATATTAAAAATCATTTGTGTGTAACAGGAGTATGTTACCTATAACACAGGTATTAAGTTGTCTACCTTACGAACATACGTCCGTATGTCATATAGTCCTGTATATATTTCTTATTATTATTATTAATTGTTCTATAGTGTTAGGTAAAACCCCTTTATCTTATTTAAAAAAATATTGGCATAGAAAAACTGACGGACAAAATTAACATATTATATGTGTTCTGAATAGTATACAAGTACTAAATAAGGATCATGGTAATTTATTATATATATTTGGTTATTTTTTCTCACTCCCTCCATATAACAAAAACTCTTCATAACGAATAAAAATGCTCGGTCCCTTGAGGTTCGTTATAAAATGTTTACATTTTATTTTTCAGAGGAGAAAAAAAAGTCCGCGGAGTTAAAAAATGATGGCGAAAAAAGTGCATCTAATGAAACTGAAGAGGCAGACACTGAAGAGCATTATGAGTGAGTTGCCTATTTTTTTTTAATATTCCATTTTCCAAGACATGCCCTAACAGAACAACTCTTGATATTTTCACGAGATAGACTTTTACTTTTTGCACTAGATAGATTAAGGAGGTCTAAGAGAAAGACTGTCTAGGGAAAATGCATGGCAAACATGGTCAGGGGAGAGCGCCTATACGTTGGTCTCTACGTAAAGAAGGCGGTGGGCGGTAGTATACAGTGTGTCGTTCATTCTGCACATGATCGTAACTTTTGGAGACAGTTTATTTATGGTCAGCAATTGGGGAACAAGGAAGAAGAGGAAGAAGAAGAAGGGTTTCCGCAATTCTACGCGGACGAAGTATAGGAAAACGGCTAGTATGACAAGAAATGTATTAATTTTCAGATACGAACTGATAGGTGTGACTGTGCACACGGGCACCGCGGACGGAGGGCACTACTACTCGTTCATCCGCGACCGAGAGCACGACCACCACGACCGCTGGCTGCTGTTCAACGGCGCGGAGGTCAAGCCCTTCGACCCCGCGCACATCGCCGCCGAGTGCTTCGGGGGCGAGATGACCGTGAGTACGACGTGTGCGCGACAGCTTTCATGTACCACTAATGCTTTTTTAATTTATTATTTTTTTATAATAAAAAAAAAACATAAAATTAATCATTTTTAAATTGCATACAGCATATCAATAACCATAGAGGTTTGTCTGATATGCAAAAGTTAGTTTGACTGTATTTAACAAAAATACACAATCGGGTCCCACTGTTTTACGCGCCTTCCGAAACACGGAGGAGGTTGGATATGAAATATAAATCAGTGCTAGAATGGATCATCTATCACCCGGTCGCAGCAAAAGCAACTTAACCTAGCGATCGACGCAGTTCCGACCACTGATTTGCCCATGACCTCCTCGAAGCTATTATAACAATAATATTATTTATTTCAGAGCAAAACCTATGACTCGGTGACGGACAAATTTATGGACTTCTCATTTGAGAAGACGAATAGTGCTTACATGTTGTTCTACGAATTGAGTCCACCTCGAAACCAACGTGGTTCTGACTGCGGTCAGCAAGAGGAAGCACAGGTATTTAAGATATTACTTATTTGTTTTTTTTTTTCTAGGAATGCTCTAAGTAAGGCTTTTGACAAAGGCACTTTACTGCGATTTTTGGACCACACAAATATCACCAAAGATATATTACCTAATCGTGATATTTGAACATACCACAAAGTTTGAGGTGAAGGGGCTTTACGTAATACTATAGAACAATTTATAATAATAGTAATAAGAAATATATAGAAGAATGTATGACACACGGACGTCTATTCCTAAGGTAGACAACTTAATGCCTATGTAATAGGTAACAGACCCCTGTTAAATACAAATATTTTTTTGTAGGAATGTATAAATACATACAAATATATAATACATCCAGACTCGAGGCGGGAATCGAACCCACGACCCCCGGAGCGGAAGCCAGGGTCACTGCCCACTGCGCCATATACTTTCTTTTTTGTTCTTTGTCTCTTCTATTTGTGTATTATATATAAGTGGAAATTTTATAGGTTTAGGTGTTAAATTAATGTTATTTTTTTTTTTTTTTTTTATGAACTACTGTACTGTTTGTTTTCTTAAAATAAACTAAAATTTACAGTCATCTCGCGCGGAGGAGAGCCCCACGTCGACAGTGGAGCGCCGCGGCGAGAGCCCGCCGGCCGTCAGCACGCCCTTGGCTACATGTATTTATTTACAACGACTTTAGGTTAAATTAAACACTATATGGGCTTACAAAAGTCATACTAAAATGCACATACCGACCACACAAAACCGTTAACATATAAGTGATGAAAATTTTCACATCTGACTTGATTTTCAATTATATTCGATTTAAAATTTCGCCGATAATGATTATTATTGTGCAATATTACTTAACAACAATAAATTAATGAGTGCAGTAAGAGCGGGACAGGAAGTATTCGAGTTTCATTTTTAAAATATTTTTTGTATGAATACAGTTTATGAATAACTCGTGCAACGTGCTTTTTCAATCCACACACTGTTATCTTATAAAACTTATGGGCAACTTTAAAGGAGCTATATTTTCATAGGGTATTGCGGCAGTATACTGGCAGTGCACAGAGCAGTGCTCGCAGTGTATATCGTAATATACCAATAATAAATGTTAATAGTCAAATGTTATTCTTTATTTCAGGGGTCGTATTACACAGTCCAGTTGGCCGTAAGTAAAAAAAAATATTGCTTTTGAAATATTAAAGTCATTTTAACAATTATTATTATTAAATGATCACTGTAGTGTGCCAATAATTTTGTAAATAAATAATTATTCTTGTACTGCCGTGCCCTGTCCCTTCATTTGAGGTAGCCAAATAAATGCTTATTGCCTTTTATTATATTTTTCATGTTATTAATTACTTTAAAAATATATTTATATAAAAACAGAGCATTTAATTTTTATTAAAAAAATATTTTTGTTTGCGTTTTAAGCACAAAAACTCTTTTGTCTAAAGTATTTCATATAAAATATCAGATAAAATTTGTAGACACTTTATTGAATGCATATACGAGAGTTATCTGAACAAATATTATTTTAAGTGAATTTTTTTTTCGCTCCTAGATTGCTGCATATCAGTCTTGTCTTATAAGTGTAATATCAGCAAAGAAACACAAAAAGACATTGCGAAGATTTTGAAAATTATGGTACAATCTTAACTTAAGTAGATATCATAGTAAGATCTAGATTGCTATTCTAGAACATCCTGTATAGCTAAAATACGATCGGGTCGATTACTCAAGTACTCTTTGACGGTTTAGATTGAATTACTTCTTCTTCTTCCTAGCGTTATCCCGGTCTAGTAGTACCAGGGTCCGCTTAGATTGCAGAGGATTTGGCTGTGGGGTGAGTTAAGATTACCGATTGCCATCACAAAAATAACAGCTCTACTATTTTATGAAGCACTAGTTGTTACCCACGACTTCATCCACGTAAAATTAGGTGAAAAATTATAGCGTGATGATATATAGGTTTATGGCGTTCCTCGATAAATGGGCTATCTAACAATGAAAAAAATTTTCAAATTGGACCAGTAGTTCCTGAGATTATTGCGTGCAAGTAAACAAGCAAACAAACAAACTATAATGCCGGAGTCAGACATAACTACATTTGAATGATCATGTAGTGTGGCCAGGGAATTTGTACTAGTCATCTATTAGTGTATTGCAAAATGAACTTTGTAAGATACATGACGTCAACTTTTTACGGAGACAAAAAAATCATATTATTCTACTCTTCACTAAAAGAAAAATTCGTTTAAAAAAAAGACGAAACCTTTTAACCGCTTCGCGTTAAATCCTGTGCGCTTCTGCGTCAAAATGTTCAGGATTTTTTTACTACTATGCTTATATGAGAAATGTAAAAAAAATGTTACTCTATTTTAAAAACTAACAATTAAAAATTAATATATATCTAACATCATTAATATTTGTACTCAATTTAATGTGACCATATTTAACTCTAAAGGATTTTTTCAAATCGGTTTTTCAGTAGTTCCTGAGATTAGCGCGTTCATCTTAACTCGCCCCACAGCCAAATCTTCTGCAATCTAAGCGGACCCTGGTACTTAACCGGGATAACGCTAGGAAGTAGTAGTGGTTATTTATGTATGTTTATCTATATATTTACAGAAAGCTGTAGAAAAAGGTATTCCAGTTATGGACGAGTGCTGGATAGAAGCTGTGTGGGAGGCGTCGTTAAAGCTTAACGTTAATGGGTCTTCATCGGATTTTAACAGATGCCGTTTATCTGCTTTTGCTAACTTACAGGTAAGATGATTTTGACTGGCCCTTTGACGCAGTGTCGTGGGTCCGGTGTCGTGGATTCCCGCCTCGAGTCTGGGTGTATTATCTATATGGGAAAAAAAATAAGAGAAAATATTAAAAATTAGGCGAGGTTTCTTACATGGCTTTCTTATTATGGGTACCATTTTCCAGTAATTGACTTTCAATTGGGCAGTAATTGCGAGGTGATCCCCTCCCCCTTCCCCGTAGGATTTCCAAACTATTAGACGTAGAGGTGTTACGAATGCTAAAACGTCATTGGAAAAATTATTGGGAGCTAAATCGGACAACAACTTTTGAAGTCATTTGACGAATAACTATCGTGTATCAGATACGGAACCCTTCAATATAGGTGTGTCTTAACACGTTCTTAGCCACTTGTTATTAAATGTAACATGTGAGAGCGCATGTTCCTATGACGGGCATTTTTTTATTTTGAAACTTAACACCTATGAACTTACAGCGCTATTTGGAAAGACAATCCAGTCTGACGTCGCTAATAAAGCTCTATTTATTGGTCACTTAAAATGACATATATTTATGACCTGCCCCTGCCCCACGCCTGTGTTCTACATTCTATTAAAGCAAGAACTTATCTTGAGGTAATAATTATCAAATAAGTAGCAGTATCTTCAATTTCCAGAGATTGCTAATACTGATAACAAACAATTTGTTATAGAAAATAGAATAAGAAATAATAGAACATTAATGATAACAAACAATATAGTCTGACGTCGTTAATAAAGGTCAATTTATAGGTCATTTAAAATGACATATATTTATGACCTTCCCCTGCCCCATGCTTGTACACTATATTCCATTATAGCAAAACTCATCGTTTCGTAAAGATATCATCCATACCTAGTTGCCACTTCTTACAAGTACAGTCGTTATGGAGTTTACCCGTAATGAACAGAGAAAATTAAAACAAATATATTTTTCGCAATTTCTCTATATACGATAGCTACATATATACTTCTCATCAGAAAAATCGAAGCACCTTACAAGTTTATGTTTTGTAAGGATTATCTAATGTATAAATGTCAAAAAAAAACGAAAGTGCTTCGATTTTTCTAATGAGAAGTATATATTTTTACGTAACAAACGGACATTTAAATATATTTTTATAGACAAAATTCATATTCACATAATTTTCACTAGTTATGGTGTACCATACGTCATAGAGAGCAATAAACTTTGCCGACATTAACAAGGAATTGAGTGTCATACTATTGTTAAGGAAAATCGATTCATCGCGCCGTGAATTGTTTTATTAACATGGCATCTTTCGAGAATGCATGTTTTTAATCATTATATCACAGTATATTATTATCGATACCTATAAATGCAATAGTTTAGGAACTTGCATAAACTTTTATGAGAGTATCCAGGTACAATGATTGCCAAACTTGGCGCTTTATGCCTACTTTCTTGATTATTCTGACGATATCGGTCCTGTAACCAATAAGATTGCGTTTAATCATAGGTTTTATGCTATATTGGCTTATTCTTATTAACAAATCATTGTATATAGACGTTATGTGGGAAAACAAATTCTTTGCAAATCAAAAGGTTGTTGATTTTAAGTCATCTGAGCGTTGTCGCGTTTCGTTCGGTTTGTGAGACTTCCCGGTGGCCTAAACTCGTCATTAAGGGCCGGCAGCGCAACTGCTGAAAAAAAAACCTCACAGCCGACGGCTGATAATGCGTCTAATTTTTACATAGCCTTAACCAGAACGCTGCAGACTTGTCCAAACGTGGAAATGTCTATGTAAGTATTGAATTCCTGCCACGCCGGCCATCTTGGATTTCTGTTTAACCCCTTACAATGGTTCTGTTCATAGCCGCCGGTTAATAAAACGCTTGGCTTGAACGCAGCCTTAACCGAAACGACGCGAACCGGTCCGAACGTGGAAATGTCAATGTAAATATTGTATTCCCGCCATGCCGGCCATCTTGGATTTCGGTTTTCGATGTGGTTATGTCGTTTTATAACGGAGTTCCAATGGCCACCTTCCAGGTTCATCGTCATAGCAACTCCATATCATAATATTGCATTGACATCCGATATATTTACGTATGAGTGCAAAATTTCAGCTCAATTGGTTTAAGATATATGCTTCAAATTGAGTTGTAAGATTCCACCCGAACAAACATTTGTTGCAAGTTGAATAAAAGCTTTTAATTTAATAATTAGGTGACTTAAATATAAACAATCGACGACTTTAATGAGATTCACTTTGTAGATTAAGACAAGTGATCTAGTCATTAATAAAGAGAGAGATTTCTTTGGATAAATAAGAGGTAGCAAACACTAATGAGTAATTTTAAGAGTCTCACTATAGAGTTCGAGACTTGAACACAAAAACAAACTGATTGATAAGTTTCATTATGGTTTCCAACAGTTCGTGACTTGAAAACAAAAACAAATCTGATTGGTTGGTTATTAAAGAGTTTGCCACTGAATTAACAGTTTGTGATTTGCATACAAAATAACATCAAATTGAACAGTTTTATCACGGATTTCAACAATTTGTAATTTGTAAACAAAAACAAAGCTCATTGATCAGTTTCATTATAGTTGTGAACATTTTGACGTGGCTTGAAATCCAAGTTTAAGTTTCAGTCATTTTCTGAAGAAAAAAAAACGATTACTAAAGTCAGAATATGTAATTCCTTTTTCAGTTATTTTCGAAGCTAAGAGTAAAGAAAGTGTTACAATATTATAAGTTTGAAAATTTGTGCAAATATGTGCTGTCTGTTTCACATTCAAAGTGTATGCAACAGACGGCTCATCAAATTGAAACGATAAATTGTGTATCTCAAAGATATTTCATAACAGGGAAAGACGTCGTGGTAAATATAAAACCTTATCCCGGTACATAAATTCGGTTTAGTCCTAGAATTACACACAGACGCGTATATTATATTTTTCTTGAGTAACTCTAAGACTAACGCTATTATTACAGTAAATTCATCGTGATACGCATAACGATATAATAACAGAAAATGTCTATGCAAAATAAGTACATTTTATATGTTACTAATATACAATCTCAGAATATTATTACACTAATAGGCCTTCATTAAGTCGGTGAACGCACAGAGCACTGCAGAACTTATAGATGTAATGAGGTACAATATTTGGAATAGTAAAATTGATATTAAAAAACTAGACTACCTATTTATTATCATAAACTCATTAATTTTGCCAGAGGTCTTGCATCTACTCCAGTTTTAGAATTGCAAGACATTACACATCAAAATTCATTGAATACATTCAGTAACTTAGATTTCCTCAGTGATTAAAATCTATGAATCTTTTTATTATTAATAAATAATTTGCCGACTGCGATACGGACAATATCCTTGCACTGGAGTTATTCGTACAATATAAAATTTCTGTTTTAGATTTTTCTACACGCACATTTGGATGCCATGGGACGACCGGGACAACAAGGTTTAAGTTTAACGCTAGTTTCTTATTTATAGTCGTAAGTTCTAGAAAGTACTAGTAGTACTGTTCACCAATATTAAGAGGCGGAGTAAAATTCAGATTTATTCAAATTAAAATTTATTTATTCAAATTCAAATTTATTTATTCAAATTCAAATTTATTTATTCAAATTTCTACTACCTTTTCAGTATTGGTTTATAAATGAAGAGGTCGTAGCAAAATCAGTTTCCGGTATTGAGTCGATCGCTAGGTTAAGTAGTTTTTACTGCGGCCGGGTGATAGATGGGTCACCTATCTTAGTACTGGTTCTTAAATATCCAACATTCTCCGTGTTTCAGGAGGCACGTAAAACAGTGGATTTCGATTAATATCACTGAAAATTTACACATATGTATATGAAAATATTAGTAATATGTAGATTCTTTTGATATAATAGGTCAACTTCCATTACCTGATGTTGCATGTATCAATGCTGCAACAGCTGCATTTAATCGTGCTAGTTTTTCACGTATATTTTGCTTAACTTCTCGGTGGTGTTCTGTATGCTCTTCTAGCTTCTGTAAATTATAAGAAAGTATAAAAACATCTATTGAAACTGCTTTCTTGTTATATTGAATATGTCAGGAATTATATTCGTTAATTCAATTACATAATATAATTTCGTTTGCAATATCAGATTAAATTTGAAATAAACGTGACTATCACTGGCAGATGCCTGATGTTACGAGAAATAACTTAGGCTGTTTTAGTTTTACTATTGTTTGTTGCTAGGTATTACGTGGTTGCTTGGGGCAAAGTAGATATAAGTCAGGCTAACATAATATTTTTTTTTAAAGAATATTTGGAATACCTTTTAGGTATATCTAATATTCTCTTTTTTCCCTCCTACTAAGCTTAAATTAAAAGCTTGTATTAGGAGTGGGTGCGACAATGTCCCAACGGCGGTGGGGTTTGAATAGGGTACCTTGCGGATTTCAGTCCATGCCTTATACCGTTGACCTATTGAGGCTCACGGTTTGGTGGTAAAACATTATTTTATTTATTTATTTTTATTTATTTATTTATTCATCAATTTATAATAATACACTTAAATTAAACTTCTTCGCGCCCTTAAGCCTATACATTTTTTCCTTTTGAGAGCTTCCGCTGCATGCGCTGCGTAAACGGCTAAAGTTTCACAAAAATCATGTATGACAGAATTGTTCCCCTTTAAAAGTTCTAAATAAAAGTCCGCGACAGCGTATGTCTATCTTTTAATGTTGGCTCACTATAGCCTTTATAATGCTAACAAAATTTATTCTAAAATAATGCATTTGTGATGGTGTTTTTATAAATATGATATTATTCCTTATCCAATAACCATTTTTTGCATCCTTAAGTGATAAGTGTGGCTCACGCGGACCCAAGTCGCGGGGTACAACTAGTGTATAATATAGCGTGTCCGGCGTGATTATGGTCGAGCCGGGTACTTACCAACACTCCCAGTTTAAACTAGGCTAGAGTAGTATATTTATTACGATGTTAACAATTTTTCTACCTAATCTTTGTGCATCTGTAAAAAAGCTGCCATTTATTATTTTTTCTGTTTGTATTGTTCTCCTTGTTGTATATTTATTATTGAGCTGCTAGTTGGTGTTTTAATATATAAAAGTAAATAAAATAATTATTTTTTCTAACACCAGGTACTTCCCAGTCTCTACAGCAACAATACATTGATGTTATTGAGAAGGCAATGAAACAGGCAAGTCAGTGTCAGTTTTACGAGTAGAGCGATGCTCAAACGGCCAATCGCCTCAACATCAGTACGAGTCCATAAACACTGAGCCGTTAGACAGGTACGACGCGGGGTTGAAGCGCGGACCTAAAGCGGTTTTAGAGACTTCAGTACTAGATTGACTATTATATTGTCAAAAAGTAAAACTAAATTTAAGAAAATTCTCGGCATATTGTTATATAAATTGTTAATTAATACTTACTCTAAAATCATAGAGCATAGTGCACTTACACTTAAGCAAAACCATTGTTGTCTCTTTCTGCTTTTATATTGTACTATAAGTTAAATAACGGGCGATATATGACGGAGACGCATTAGCGAAAGATTCGGCTTCGACTTTCCCGTCGAAAAGAGCAAATCGCTTTTTCTAAATGCAGGAAGAAATGTTCGCGAATAATCTACACCTACTTGAGAGGAAATTCACGTAATGTGTAAATGAAATTACTCTGGGAAACATTGAAATGCCATCGATCTTCGGTACGAAATATGACGTCCATATGAAAAAGACGAATCTTCGGCTAATGTGATTATGATATATAGAGATAATCTAAAAAGACATTTAGGTTCTTTACGTGTAACATTTATGTGATCTAACTAATTATAATTATGAAACATTACATAGACTTTTGTTTACTAATTGAGATTTAATACTAAACACGTAATTTTAAAAGACCCTGATAATATCTATTCGGTAAGATCCGATGTTTTAGAATGAAGTGAATGCCTATACTTAAACATTTAACAGTGAGACATCGATTATGCGATTACATGCTACATGTTTAGTTTTAGTATAGCAATATTTTAGGTATCGTATCTACCATATATGAACTCATTAAGGCTGCTTACTCTAATATGGTCTCGTTTCACGGACAATCATAGCGTCTGGAATAGGTTCGTACAAGGTATGTGAGTATACCCTAAAAATTGTCTGTAGGGTATTTTTAAAACACTGAGCTGATTGTTGGTTTTTGAAGCGTTTGCCACACGTACAGAGAGTACGATGCGTATTCAATGTATAACAGCAGGACGTTTTCTAAACACATTTGCCGTTAGTACGTTAATTTCGACCGCCATTTTCCCCGTATTTGAAATGGATGAAATGAGCCCAACGAAGCAGTGCGCATTCATGTAAAATTGATTGAAAATTCTAAATCGGAAATGCGTATATTTTGATCTGCAAGTGGAAACATTAAGTACTTTAAAATATTATTATACTAAAACTAATATTGATTAAATTTCAATTGTTACAAATAATGATTTTCGAACAAAACGATCTCTTGTAGAAGAACTATTTACAATAAATTCTTTATTTTTTAATACATCTTAAGTTATTAATTTAAAATATTCTTATAATAATTAATAAATTAAGGTGTATTTTCATGATACAAGTTTAACAGAAAGTTAAATTATCTAAAGGTGATGCGATGTCAGTAACGTATAGATTTTTTAGTTATAAAATGATTCTATAGAGATTTTATAGTAATTTTGCATGCCATACAATGACAGATTATAGAATGGCCAAAAAACTATGTAAGTTTCTATTGTA